>JBBPSI010000070.1:0-118514 GCA_038093515.1 Butyriboletus loyo
GATCCCCGCGCCTCGTGTGGTTAATCACCGTTGCGCTTCTCTTCTTTAGTCTATCCATGTATAGTAATTCCTCACACGCACAGCATGGTCTGTGCGCATCCTTGTACAATATAAAAGGGCTCGTGGTTAGACTAGGATTCCCTAGTTTTAACCACTTGTCTATTCGCTGGCAACAGTTGAGGATTAAGCTAGAACTCCAGATCATCTCTGCCTGTGCTTTGTGTAGCGCAGCAACTGTGGTGGGACCTCGTGTGAAAGGGTATTCGTACTGGCATTCGACCGTGCGTTGCTTGCATAACACTCAGAAGTACCATCTACTATCAACCAGACACCAATTATGGTGAGAGTGTGTCTCATTTGATGAGACCATGCTGTATAGTTGTCCGCTCCAGTCAGGACTGGAAGTCTCTGCTGGATTTGGGCATCGATCTTGAATTCTGATACAGTGGGGAGCGACATGATAATTGTTTAAAACAAAAATCCAAAGATGAACTGATCAAAAGAAAAGAAAACTTTGTCAGCATTTAGAATTGAAGGATTAGAAACAGGTGAACGTGAACGTGAGGGAAGACCTATCAGATTAACCACTGGTGTATATAACCTAGATGGTTCCAAAGGTCCCTGTTCCGATGTTTCTTGCACCAAATATCCATTTTCGTCATATTGAAAATCTCCTCCTAAGTTGTTAGACTCTTCTCCATGACCAATGTTCAAGAGATAACTTCCTTCTGTCACATGTTCTCCTGTTTCAACTCCATGTAAATTACTCTCTGGGATCCCTTGAGGAAGAGCAGATAGCGGTGGTGCCGAGGCAGCACATATCGCTTCAAATTCCTCAAACCATATGTTGGGAAACCAGTGTGGATTATTTATTTTTCCACTAGAGAACTTTACAGTGAAATCAGAGTGTGAAACATAAGTAGAAGGAGAAATTTGTCTGTATGGAAGGAGAACATTTGTGTAATCCTCCGGTATGGTATACATGTGAAGAAAGATAAGTGTATGTCTAGAGAGGAGCAGACCTTGCTTGAGCCTGACGTCTCTGATGTAGAGAGGTCCTGATAGGACCAAGGACTGTAAGGTCCTGTGTGGCTCGCAGCTGGCTAGGTCCATATTGGTTACAAGGAGGCGAAAGTCATCCCAGAACTTGATGTTCTGCAGGAGTTCAACTTCTTCATCTTCCTCCAGCATCAACTCCAATCTCCCGGTATTCACAATGATGGCTTCAATCTCCTGGTATTCACAATGATGGCTTCAATCTGACTCTTGATGGTTTGCAAGATCCATCTGGAGTCATCCGAGATCTCATTGTAGGTGTTGGACATTGTGTGCCAAGTCGTCAGCGATGTCTTGCTGCTCTGCAGCGAGTTCATGAGCAAACTTGAACAGAAGATCAGAAGCTTCTAATTCAATGTGATTCTTTCAGAAGAAAGGGTGGAGCTGGTGGAACCTCGTCCTCCAAATCCTATCCTGTATCTCATTCCACCTCCTTCATGTTGGTACATCCCAATTTCTAAAATGTTCTTCGCCAACTTCGAAGAACTCCACTGGTCGCCTGGAATAGTCATAGGCTTTGATGTGCCCATGATCATCAACAGTGGGATAGTTTCTGTTGAAAAGCGACAAGTCTTGCACTGCAAGAGTCGTGTTCCAGAGCATGTCCTTATTGAATCCTTTGAAAGGAGACAATTTGTTGTAGAATGGGACGAGATGTTCCTTCATTTCATCTATTGTTGGGTATTGGGATCGACAAAACATTTCGAAACCATGGTTGTGAAGGAGAACGTCAGGTATAGCATCGTAGGAGGGGGTGAGAATAGGAAAGCCTGTATTCTCATAGATTGAGTGCAGGGGTTCGTGAAGGAAAGAATGTGATTGTATGTATTCAACCTTGCGACAGTGGTGGTGACCTTCCTCATCGATCCAGTCGATGGGTTTGAGGGGACCAACCTCTGAAGATCGGATCTGTATTTTGGAAGCGATTCTGTGGGAAAAAACTACGGAGGGGGTTGGAACTGATTGATCAATTATGAGGTTCGGGATGAGGAGGTCTCCAGTGTCGTTGGGGTCGAGTTCTTCTAGTTCCTCTGGTAGGAGGCTCAGGATTTGCTGTTCTGTCTTGATGATGAATGAGCTTGTTGGTTCCATCTGGCCTGGGAATGATGGTAACATTGTCAGGTAGACAATGGATTCCTCGGTCAGTGGCAATTGTAATTCCATAGGATGGTGGTTCACCGGTGGAAGCATCATGTATCCTGGTTGGTAGAAGGGACTGGGCCCTACGATAGTTGGATGAGGGTCCAGCTCTGGGACTGGGCTCTGCAACAACTCTGATGGTGGGTACAGGAGGGATGGTGTTGCCAATGCCAGTCTGGTTGTGTATAATGACATTGTTAGAAGGATTGGGTCATTGATTCTCTAGTCCAAAGATATTGTCGAGGTCTAAGATGTTGATCTCAACTGAGTTATTTGGAATGCGAGAGCGACGACAATTGTATGGAGGTGGTGGAGAAGGAGTTCGAAAACGGATGTGGTGCATGTTATGACAACGAAGTTATCAGGCACACGGGGTTCCGCAACTGTTGCAGTACTACACAGGTACTGGCGATGGTAATGAGGAATAGCTCAGGACCTTAATCTCTCAACTGTTGCCAGCGAATAGACAAGTGGTTAAAGCTAGGGAATCCTAGCCACAACCACAAGCCCTTTTATATTACAAGGGAATGTGCACAGACCAAGCAGTGCGTGAGACTAGTTACTATACAAGTATATACGAAGTGAGTCACGGGTCGACGATGATGAGAAATAGAAGTCGACGGTGATCAAAAAGAAGAGAAGCAAACGGAGATTAAATACATGAGGCGTGACGTCATAGAGTCTGGGCCAGTCTGGATCATGACATCATATGCTTAGTCAGCTTGTGGTCACATGTATAATCCCACGATCACGTGCGCTAAGTCACGTGACCTTTGAAAGAGAAATATGACGAAGTCCAAATGCAAAAGATAGTTATAAGAGATACGATTATAACAGTGCAGAGCAGGAAAATACGAAGAGGAGCAATGATGATGGTGCTCGACTCTTTGAGATGGCCTAGAATGTTCACTAACCTCTTGTAAGTTAGAAGGACTTGGGTGAGAAGTCGATCTAATTGACAAGGCATGGTGATGAGTAGGTGAATGCCATTGTAAGGTCAAATCATGATCCTGAGAAACAATTTGTAAAGCAATGATGAAAGAATCAGCTAGCAACCATAGTGTGCTAAAGAACATAATGTTTGATGCACCACATATGGAAGTGAGTATGAGACTCAAGAAAGCAAGTACCCATAGTAAACCAAGAGCGATAGCACTCTCGTTCCGCAGGGCTGGAAACATTATCGATAATCGACAGATGTTTTTAGATTTAAAAGCCTCTAGTGGGGCTCATAACCTTTCAGAATTGGTAAAGTCTGAGCAGGTGCACCAAGGGCAATGAAGGATGCAAGGGTAAACCTATCAGTGGAAAGACTCACTGATAATACGAGAGTAAGAGTATTGCAAACAGAGTACTTGAAAGAGTATAAGGAGCAAGGCTTAACTTAGAGATATTGCAGTAGTGATGATAGAACTGAAAGATCTAAAGAAAAGCAACAAGCCCTAAAGGCTGTCTTATATACAGTACATGAGTGTTTGTACTAAGAGCTATTTGTAATGTAACAAGCATGACAGAGTCTAGACAATGATGTCATATAGGCTCGTCTAGAAACATAGTGGCTATAAGTGAAATACAGAAATAGAACACTACCGTTTCAACACATATCCCCTGCCACGCTATTCGCTGTCGTCTCCGTCATCACTCTCCGATCGCCTATAACCACATCGCCGTCAGCATCCTTTTTCAACCCCTCCTATCATGATGATGCGGAAAACATACCATTTCCTCCCCCTCGTCTTCACCGGTATTTCTACCTCCTCCCCATCTTCCAACGGTATGATATCATCCAAAAACTCGAACAAGGCTTCGAGCTGTTCGAGCTGTCGATATTCTTCCTCGCTAAAGTTGGACAGCTTGTCCGCGTATTTCTTGCTGATCGTTGCGTCGAATTTGGTGAGTGCATTGCGTGCAGAGATGTCTCGGATTGGTCGACGCTACAGCAGGGTCACGCGCATGGAAGGAGGCAGAATGAAAGAAACAGAACGCACCGTAAAGACGTTCTGCACCAACAATTTTAACGTCCGAATCTTGTCATCGTCCACCGTCTCGGGGAGGTGCAACCGTCCCAGGACCTGACACAACACCTTCTTGTCCTCCTCTACATCACCGTGGTCATTAATACCATCACTGCACACCACACGCCATCAAAAAAAGACGCAACGATACGCACTTTCTACATCATCTTTGAACAACGCCTTGAGAATGTCCTCTGCCAAATCAAGATGCACCCCGTCGTCGATCGTCTGGCCCTGCACGTCACTATGGACATCATTTCACGCACATCCCATATAACACACTGAAATGCGCGCATGAAACAGACAACTTACAAGACTCTTTGAGGATCCGTCCAATCGACAAACATCCCGATAATCTGAGGAGGTGACACCATTTCTTGATCTTCGTCTAAATCGCGTGTCGCCACGGCGAGCTGCTCGAACATCGACACCGAGATCTATCGTTATGCATCATCCATGTTGAAGGGGCGCATGAATGCAAATGGGGGCGAGAAACGCGAACCAGAATCCAGAACGTCAAAAGTCAAAATCAGCGCAAAAGACCGGTACACCATACCTGGCGTATCCGCTTCTGGTTCACACTCGACGAATAAGAATACACGGGGAAGAAGTATGCCAGACACTGTCTCAGCTCTTGATTCTCGGCCGTGTCGGGCGAGAGATAGGCCACCACGAGACTCTTCAAGACCTAGTATGCGCATGGTACAAACGCGTCGTCAGGAAACACCACCCGGATATTCTAGACGGATGATGACGCATACCCGCTCGTCCGAAATCATCCCCGCCAACACGAGCTTTGCAAGCCCAACACACAATAGCGCCTGAACCTTTTCTGCATCTTCCCCATTGAGTATGTGTAGTAAAAACTCGACGATGCGTTCGCTCTACCCATCACCAAAGACATCCATTGGATCAGCTTTGTTACGCCGACGATGGAATGGGGATGAGAGCGAATGCGTAAAACGTACCCCGATTCCACCCCTACCTAAGAAATCCCCTTCGTGTACCATCAACATGTCAAACACTATTTGCAAGACGCGCGTCTTGAGTACCTCGGGGGCAGATTGCACTTGCGACAGGAAGAGCTGGAAGGAGTTGAGAGCCATCCGCTAGAAATCATTGTCCAGTTCAGGGCCCGGTGTCGGGAAGCAAAAAAAAATCAAGAGGGCTCACGCGTGCAATGAGACAGCACAACCCGAGACACACAAGCCCTTTTTCACGGAGCGCGAGCTCCTTACGCTTTACAGCTGGTACGATCAGTTCACCCAATATACCTTCCAACGTCGAGTTCTCTTCAAAGGTCTGAACATATCATCTGAGTGAAACTCTGAGGTGAAGAGGCCGACATACCCCATTTACGCGCTCCAGCATGCCAATGCAAAGAGACAAGCACCGGAGGTCAAGCGCGTCCGCTTGTGCTTGCTCTTCTGGGTTGAGTTCCTTGGGAGGTTTTGGTGCCTTGACGGCACTCAGATTGGCATCGTCTTCATTCCCATCATCACCCTCCCCCTCGCCGTCCTTCTCACGCTCCCCATCTTCGCCCTCCTCCCCGTTGCGCTCATCTCTCAGCTCATGCACCACTTCGACGACGACCCGAATCAAATCCCTCTCACTCGGCGACAACACTCTCAACACGTCCAAACACCGTGCCACCAACCCCTCGGGTAAAATTTCCTGCCCAATCACATCCCGCACGAGTTGAAACATCTTCCGCCGTCCAATCTCGTCCGCATAGTCGAGATTCACGGCGAGCTTGAGCATCTCGGCAATCACGAATTCCGCGTCGATGAGCAGGTCATCGAGGTGTTCGTCGACGTCGCGATCGGTGCGTTCGTTGGCGTCGAGCGCGCGGAGCGCACGTTCCTGTGAGATGGCATTGAGGTCTTCTTGGTATTTGTTGTAGACGCTTTGGATTCGAAAGGCGAGGTGAGTCACGACGGGGAGGGATACTTCCAACTTTGCCTGATCGTTGGTTGCAATACAGTGCTCCACGCATATACGCGCTAAAAATGCTTTTTCAGAGGTCAATGTGTCCCAAAAGGCGTCTTGTGTGTGTGTTGTGAGTCGAATGAGTTCGTGTCACGGCCTTGCAATAGCGTACATACGCACCTTTGAACTCGAGCTGGTCGAATATATCGACGCGTGTCGCAAATATGCTCAACAACGCGTCTTCGGCGACCGTATTCTCGTTGAGGTCAAATAAACCAAGCAGTGCTAATACGTCGACCATCACACCGCCTCCCTCCTCGGCCTTTGCCGAACCCCTCACAACATCGACCCAGGCACCGAGGAGCGACCCTGCGGCAGCGCGGACTGCGGGCTCACGGTCACCAAGCCCATTTCGGATAATGAGCTCCCTTTGGGCGATGGTGAGTACGCGTGGATGAAGGAGACCCATGGCAGAACCGTCCGGGGTCGCGCAGTTTTTTTCGAGCACGGCAGAATAGAGGAGGCGACGCATGACAGTGTCGGTGTCGCGCGAACGGGCGAGAATGGCGGGGAGGGTATGTTTTGCGATAGGAATATTTAGGAGGGCTGCACGGCGGACCTCGCTGTTGAAGTTGGTTTGGTTAGAGAGATGTAGGTGGTAAGTGGACCAAGGATGCGTACGCAGCGGGATCACAGCTGAGAGTATCGAGAAGGACGTCGATGGCGGTATGTTCATCTTCTTCGACGTCGGAGGGGTCTTCTGAGCCGCAAAGTTTGGAGAGGGCGACGGCTGCTTGTACGCGAATGATTGTTTCTTTGTCATGTACGCGCTCGATGAGGGCTGCTCTAAGCATGCGATAGACATCCTCGCTGTAAAAAGAGAGTCACTGCAGGTTGTGAGTGAGGTGAAAAGGAGCGTACTCTAATTCACCGAGGTGGGCGACCATTTCGGTGAGTATTTGCACACAGCGGTATCGGACGATCTTGTCCTTTGCAACGAATCCTTTGAGGAGGAGTTTGAGGAGACGCGCGACGAAACGGGCCGTCGTGCTATCGTCGTCATCGTCATCATCGTTGTTCTCATCTCCTTTCTTCATCGCTTGTGCTTGAACATCATGCATACCAGGACCAACCGCAAAACCCAAACGTGCGCACCTTTCATGTTCAAATAAAGGACATATGCACCGACAAACTTAACAATTCTATCCGCCTGGGAGACACCCTTCTTCACGACGATGACGCGAGAAAGCAGCTCGATGAATGTGTCTTCAAAGAGCCGCTCGCCAGTAAGCTTGATGCTCCTTCCACCACGGATGGACTCTGTGAACGCGGCGGCGTCGACGTGGACCTTGTGAAGTGCGACGACGTTTTTTTGGTGGTTTGCGGTCGTCGTTTGGACTTGATCAAAGATTTTTGGGAGGGCGTCCGCGACGGAAGTTGTCCGGGCTGGCATCGTTGTGAACGTCGGAGGACAAGAGAAGAGACGCGGTGATCACGTGGGTCGTGTATTCACGTGATTGCGGCACGCATCAGTCATTACTAATACTCTACTTCTGATTTGAACACACCACGAGGTAGGTCAAAGATATCGACCAAAGGATACTGCTGGATTACAATTGGACGGATTTTGAGTTGCCCGGGCGGCACCGGAACAAAGGGTAACGTGCAGGAGGTATATTAATTCAATCAATCTATCCGTCGTGAGGCGCAAAAGTAAAGGTATCCATGATCGACTCACGCCTTGATTCTTGTTGTACATCTCGTCGTTTCGTCGTTTCGCTCCCCGTCTGGTGTCCGCTCACGCACGTTGATGCTCGTCCGTCGTTCTCCTCATTCGTTCGCTCATTCCACTATATATTCATTTTACCTCTTCGTCTCGTCAATTCGTTCCGCCCACTTCATTGTTCCGGCCAACATTTCTTGCTTGGTTCCTGTGGGAACCTTTAGCCTGCGCAGTCCTTCCGATCCGTCATGGCAAGGGGCTGCGGCTAATTTAACTTTACAATATTTAGCTGCCGGCGTCGGCACGTGCACGTGCGATACGCACTGTGAAACATATATTAACCTCGCTGCAACAGCTCATCACACAGTGCCAGCCATCATGGTTACAGATATACCGTTCCAGAGTGTCCTCTTCACCGTATTCCAGGTAACGCATACAATTGCACCCGTGGTTTCCTCGCTCACCTATCTCAGTCGATCTTCGAGGTCTTTCTCCTATGTCTCGTCGGTTTCATGCTCTCATTCAATGGCATCGTCGATAAACCCGCCTCAAAGGTATAATGTCTCGAGTTCCCCGTTGACGTTTGCTCAATGGTTTCAGGTCCTCAATCATATGAATATCGCTATCTTCACACCTGCTCTCCTGTTTTCAAAGGTCGCCTTTTCTCTTACACCGGGTATGTTTGCTTTTCTCTCGTGTCACTCTTCTCACATCACCCGCAGCCAAAATCCGCCAACTATGGATCATCCCTATCTTCTTTACCGTCCTTACTGGTCTATCTGCAGTCATTGCACATTGGCTCGCTCGGGCATTCCGTCTAAAACCATTTCAAGTGTACCTCCATTTCTCTCATTCTCTTTGTTGTCTTACCCCTTTGTAGAAATTTCGCCACCGCCGCATCCATGTTCATGAACTCAAATTCTCTTCCCATCGCGCTCATGCAATCCCTCGTTACCACCGTCCCTCTTCTCAAATGGAATACAGACGATACGCTCGACGCCATGTTTGGCCGTTCACTTGCCTATCTTGTTATCTTTAGCACTCTTGGGATGATCGTAAGTCCATGGCATCTCGTTTTTTGGGTCCTTGTTCACATCGGTTGCGGTCCGTGTGCTAACCTTTCGCCAGCTTCGTTGGTCTTACGGCGTCCATCTTATCATGCAGGCAGACGAACAAGAACCAGAAACCCCTGCACCCACGACGTACCGCGATGCTGACGACACCGACAGACACCCTGCACTCACACATATCACCGTTAATCCGCCCACAGCCCAACTCGTCAAATACGAAACCGAAACCGACATCAAATCATACGACCGAATGCCATCGCGTACACGCCCCTTACCCTCCCATCCTCGTCCCAGCCCTCTTTCTCGACGTCATGCCCACTGGCATACACATCCCCACTCGCACCTCCCCGCTGTACCTACATCGCTGGGCGATCAGTCCGAAAGCGAGTATAGCGACGAGCTTGAGACGACCGAGGATGACTCGGAAGACACGATCGCGCTCCGGTCTGAACCCATCGATACCGGATTCTCTACGGAGGCCGAGGATCCCGTATCCGCACCCACGCCCGCACCTCTCCCATCCTCACCCTCATCTGTATCCAATGTCCACTCCATGCTGCGATGGGACCGCGAAACCAGTTCCTCCCCTTGTTGCCTCTTCACGCGACTCCTGGCCATACTGGCTTCCCTCTCACCACCCCTCATTGCTTCACTTCTCGCCCTTTTTTGTGTGTTGGTTCCGCCAATTCAGCGGTTGCTCATATCAGAGGTGATGATACCTTTTAAGGGGGCGTTGAATAATGCAGGCGGATGTAGCATCCCGCTCACCTTGATCGTTCTCGGAGGATGGTTTTGGGACGGAGAGACGAAACCCAAGGTTAGAGGCAGACGTGTAGCAGAGGGCGAGGTCAAAGGTGTATCCGGTGGCCAAGCTAACAGAATGAGCAAGGGAAAAGGCGTCGAAAAGTACCGCGGAACCGGCGTCGTTCCGACGTTCCTTGACGAGAGGCAAGGCCATTCACACAGCTCGGGCACCGAAAACGCGCCATCACATCTGGGACACCACGTGACATCGCTGTCGCGTGACTCGTCGACAGCCTCACTCTCGTCAATGATCGGGGCATTTGGTGATGTATTGATGGCACACATACATCGACGTGGACGGGCGAGACGGCGCGCCCGGGGGAACGTGGGGGTGAACAAGAGTGATTTGGAACCGGGCCTATTGACAACGCATACAGAGACGGAGAGCGAAGATGTCGACAACCGACCCGGACGTTCCTCTCGATCCCGATCACAGGCAGACCCTGTGAACGGGCGCGCACAGCTATCACCCATCTCCTCGTCCTCACCCGCCTCCCAGCCTCCCCCGCCAAAGTCCCCTCACGCACGAGGGACGAATCCCCCCGGGGAGACCCTGACTATCTGCATCACCCTCCTTGTGCGGATGGTCATCGTCCCACTCATCATCACTCCCATTATGATCCTCATTCGCCGGCTGGGATGGGGTGGGGAAATCTTTGAAGAGTACGTTCAGCTTTCTCCCTCGTTCGTGTCTGAATTGGGCGGCATGCTGAGTCGTTCGTCTTCATCATAGCCCGGTGTTCATTGTATCGAGTATGTTGTTGGTTGCCAGTCCGCCTGCGTTGACGCTCGCTCAGGTATGCTTCCCCCCTTTGTTTACCTCTTTTACTTGCGCAGACGCTCACTATGACGCTACCCTCACTCACCCTTGCAAAGATCTCACAACGCGCCAAAGCTATCAACGGTGCAGGGGCAGACACAGACCCCGACCCGGACGCCCTTTCCCCGTTTGAACGCCTCTTCTCCCGGACTGTCTTCTGGGCTTATTGTGTTCTCACGCCGCCTATGATGATCGCGAGCGTCATAGTCGGGCTCTTATTGATCGGTGCTTGATTTCATGGATTTAAGTTATATATCTACACACATGGTGAGAGATGGGAAGAGAGTGGCACGTCGACGAACAGCGCGTTATTATCGTATGCTACTTGTGTTTAGGTGTTGTTTATTGTTTTTTTTTAGACAAGCGTTGGTATCATTATGTAGCGGCTGCCTGGGCCAGTCCTACACAATACGTTAATAACCGGTCCGAGGAAAAATGCTTTTTACGCACGTCCTAAAACCTCAGTGTTCGTGACCCAGTTGGGAGGAAGGTGGTGTTGGTTTGGTATAAGTGGTAGCCAAGCACTACTCACTCGCCGTTTCAGGTTGGGTTTGTGTGCAGATTTTGCTCGCTGTCGGTCGGTGTGTAGGCGGGTATTTATGCGGTTGAGCCAGCGAGTTTCGATGGCTCGTGTGGTTAGGGTCTGGTTTCGGATGACGCGCTCGCAGCGGAGAGCCCATATGAGATGCGTGGATTCGGATAGGAGTGTCCATTGCAGGCGTGTGACGCGGGGGACTGGTCGCCCTGTTGCTGTGGTCGAGGGGGGGGTGATAGACCCGCAACCGAGGAGGCCAATGGATGGGGATCTCCACCTTCCAAGGCAGGGGTGTCAGATCCGCCGGGCCATGTTCCTGTTCCAGATAGTCGTGGATTCTAACCTCTCATCGCGTGATGATTCAAGTCTCGTGTTTCTTGGGGCGTGATTTACACGCCACGAAGCGCCGTCGCCCGATGCACCTTGTATTTCGTGTTCTATGCGTGTCAACGACTCGGAGCTTCAAGTACCTGAGATGGAGCGCTTCCATTTATTCTAGGGATCTGTCGCACACCAGTGCTGGGTGTTGAGCATGCGTTGTCGATGAGTGCTGTTGATCCGGACGGACAAGCCGACGAATCTTCCTCTGTATCCGACTCGGTACGCTCGACGTTGCTCGCATCGCTGTCAACGAGCGTCCGAGGTTGTGGGGTAAAGGGACAAGACCATCCTGCGTGGACTAGTATACCAACCTCTGGAACTTGTCAACCATGCAGTGTTGTATACGATATCGACCAGCCAACCGCATCATCGTTGACTTATTCAAGCAGCTTACTAGGTGCAATCCATGGCTCCGTATATTGCCCTTGATAGTCAGGGAAAAGGACACTGTAATGCTAACGGCAATGTATTCTCGGTGTTACGTGCTGCGAGACCATACAAATCCACAAACCGTATGGTCGACGTCCACATAATCGCGATTCGTCTATACATATCACGTCGAATGATGCGGCCCATCTTCGGTACGTGAACCACAACACATCCACTCGGGAAGAGGAATCGACAACCTCAGGATAGGCCTGCCTGATTCTCGCTGTTGTAGTCCACCGTGAGTTCCATAACATAACCGTGGGGAGAGTACGCCCACCGTGACACGGATCTCTCTGACGGGCGGTAAAGACCCATCCGTCACTTGTTGCGGCTGACAGAAAATGAACCGTCACGATATGGTACATAAGAACGAGAAAAAGACGCACTGGGCCGGATTCCTTGGCATCTGCAGAGCCTTGTCCGCTACCAGAAGCCTTCTTGTTCGAATGACCGGGGTCAACAGCTCTGACACGCGGTCTACGCTGCAATGTCTGATGAGTCCCTGCTTACAAACTCGAGGAACAACGAACCCTTCGTCTTCCAGTAGAAGTTCGCTGACATCACATGTTAACCGCACAGCATCCGATCCCTCAAGAAACAGCACTCACTTGGTTAACTTCAGCTGCGGCCATCCACGACGGTCCCTTGTTTGTGGTATCCGCTCTGGCTGGTGACCGTGAACGAGATTGAACATCGGCAGGCCGGCGTGACTTTCCACCAACTCGATCGAGCTCATGCAATTCCGGCTCCTTGTTACGCTTTCTCATCCATGCTGGTAGCAGCTTTTTGAACACCCGAGATGGGTTGGCAGTATTATCTGGACGAGCGTCTGTCGAACGTTCGTTGTCCTCACAGTGATGCGTAGAGTGTTCCGGAGACGGAGGCTGGAGAAACGTCAACACAGAAGTAAGGGGATAATACAGTGATCACCAACCTCGTCAAAATTGAACTCAGGAGCCGGCGTGCTCGATGGTATCTCAGCCTGTGCTATAGTAAGAACTCGGTTCGAGGGCGGAAGGAACGAATAAATACGTCGAGGAGATCGTCAATGCCATCTTCGCCGTGTGTCTTGCTAGGTTCATCCTGGTGTACATACATAATACAGGAGTCAGCGCAGCTCGTTTTGGTGATGGAACGACAAAATGGAAAAATACATACATGGAAAGGACCATACGAGTCCGGGAGAATATGACCAAGGTTGCGCACAGCAATTTTCCCATCCCGTCCTCCAGTGGCAAGATAGAGAGAATCAGGTGAGATGACAATTGACCTTGTTATGTCTTGGCCGACCTCGATGACAGGATCAATGTGAGAGAGTGTCGTCGTGTCCAGGAATGTGATTGAACCCATTGTGTAGGTAGCAATGAATTTGCCATTGGGTGCTAACACAATGGATCTGATATTGCCGCCATCAAGAATTCGTGATTCGGCAATCTGGGATCCTGTGGACACTTGGAAACACTTGACTTTGTTGTCCATTGATGTCGCGAAAAGCTTCTGACCATCCATGGACCATGCGAGTGGAGTGGTTGGGTGTGTTTGGGTTGTGATAGCCTTGATTGTGAGGAGCTGGTCACCATTGTGGCTGTCAAAGATGTGGATGGAGCCATCAGTGGTGGCGATGTGTTTGCCATTTGGAGAGAACTTGATTCCATTGACATTGCTGTTGTGTCGGAGCGGGCCAACGAGTCGCTTCCCTGTTGTTGTGCTCCAGATGTTTGTTTCACTGGTAATCCCGGTGGCAAACACAGTCGAATCGGGGGAGAAGTCGACTGCAGTCACCCAGTTTTTACCCCCCATATCGATGACCTTTTCCGAATTCATCTCTGCATCCCACACACTTGCGCCGTTCTGAGACCCAGATACTATCCACTTGTAATCCTTCGAGATAGTAATAGTGTGCAAACTCTTTGCTGGTTGCTTTGCGACCTCCTGGCCGTCTTCAAGTCGCCATCGTCGAATTGCATCATCAGTCCATCCCAAAAGATGCTTTCCGTCAGAGTGGAATGCCGCTGGCCGCACCCAATCAGAGCGACCGGTGTCAAGTAGTATTATTGGGTCTTCCTCAATTGTCAGCACTCAACACAATCACTTCTCGTAGCTGCTAGTACGCACCGGTCTTTGTCGACGACATCCTCACCAAAGGTACACAATCGTTGACTTCGAAGAGAAAGAGCAAGGTGTTTCGGCTTAGTCGTGGTGCGCAAAGTTGCTTCAAACACGTTTCCTTATTTCTTATATGGGTCGCTGATGCCTCGTGCCTTTGGCGCTTATTCTTACTCGGATCCCAGCTAGGTGACCTCGTGTTGATGGCCAGCCTCCGAGCGGTCAACATCGGTGAAGCCCTGCCTCGTCACCTTACCCTTACAGTTGTTAGTGTTCGTCATGTGTTGGTTGCAGGACTCGGTTCACGACGAACGTACGTACAGTCCGCATTAGACCCACTCGCGAGATACCCCAAGCACATTCCAGGACGGTCTCAAACGATCATACCCACCACGAGATGGGAGAGGGTTGTACGTCAACTCACTACGCTGTGTCACATTTACTGGACCTGTTCTGTCCCTCTCCTTCTTTACGCGGTTCCACACTACGCTTGCTTACTTCTCCCTACCCTCGCCTTTTCTTGTGTACTGGTTCCACCAGTTCAGTGGTTGCTCAAATTAGCGGTGACGACACCCTCGAAGGGGGCATTGGATAATGCAGGCGGATGTAGTATCCCACTCACCCTGATCGTTATCAGAGGACAATTTTGGGATGGAGGGACAAAATCAAAGTGAGAACACGCCCCACCACCAAATCAAGCCATATGAAGTCGGAGGCAACAGAACTTACCTGAGCTCCCCCAAGGACTTGTGGGAACTTGTACAATTGCAATCGCAAACGGGATCAGGATAAGGGTCAAAAGGTGGCATAGGCTGTCGCGGACTTGACGAGCATCGACGGTCGTACACTCCGTCACATGAGCTGGTCGGAGCAGCTCGACCATGGTGCGTCTGTAGAGCGACAACCAGATGACGATAAGAAGTATTACGACGATGTTGATAGCGAGGGAGACACCAAAAGGGCCCGCTGATCGGACGACCGGCCTTGATGTAGGGCGATGATGAGAGCGAGAATATTTAGAATCAAAGTGAGCAAGTTTGAATGGCTGTGAAAACAGTTTCTGCCGCTTACAGGACGCAGAATGTGTGTCATGGTGCGAGCAAGAAGAGGTGGATCAGTGGTTGCAACCTGGAGCACTCGTATCTAGCCAGTTCGTCAGCGTTGATCGTCATGGGGGATGGCAGCATGCTCGTTATATGTTGCATCAATGTCTACCAACTTGAACCAACCTTTCACATCAGTATAAAAAGGCGAGGTACCACGAGAGTTGGCGAAAACGGCTGTTGATCTTTCCTGTGGATCGGAGTATCGAAATGTGGCAGTTTAAAATTGCCTTTGGAGATAAAGTATGAGAAAACATGTAGTTGATCGCACTGTGCCGCATATTGCATTGGTAGAACGCGGTGCGATATTTTGGTACGGTGCTCAAGAGACATCAAGAGCATATGTGGCTTACATGCGGGTGCTAATAATACAGTGTACCCACATTATTGGCGTCAACAGGACTTGTTTATGAGCGCAATCGCTCGAGGTCCGGAAAGAGATGTACGTACGTGTAACGTCCACCTGTCCGAGCAGCGAACGCGAAAACATGGAGGCATTGAATGTGAGTGTGACGCTATTCGGCATCGGGTGGTATGGAATGAGAGCACTCCCTGTTCAGGAGGGTGATGGAATGTACACATTTTTAGGAGCGGGGTGGGAGTAAGAATAAGCGCCAAAGACATGAGGTGGTTGCGACCCATATGGAGAATAAGGAAACATGTTTATGACGAGTGAACTTTCTCCCACTCTGCGAACTCCACGACAGTGACCACCACTCAGGATGTCGTCCATAAGGATAGGTGCGTGGTAGCTGCGAAGAGTGATTGTGTTGAATGCTGACAATCCAGCAAGGCCCAACAATTGTATTTGACACCGGTCGCTCTGGTGAAGTGTGTGCAGTTGCATTCCAGTCTGATGGAAATCTTCCAGTAGAAGTTCGTTAACATCACATGTAAACATACTGCACCCGATCATCTATCAAGAAGGAGCACTCACTTCGTTAACTTCAGCTGCGGCCACCCATGACGGTCCCCTGTTTCTGGTATCCGCTCTGGCTGGTAACCGCGAATGCGATTGAACATCGGTTAGCCGGCGGGACTCACTACTAACTTGATCAATTCCAGCCCCTCGTGACGCTTTCTCATTCACACTGGTAGCAGCATTTTCAACACCCGACTGCCCTGAGATGAATTGGCAGTATTGTCTGGACGAGCATCCGCTGAAAGCGGCAGTTCGTTGTCCTCGCAGTGATGTGTAAAAGGTTCTGGAGACGGAGGCTGGAGAAGCGTCAACCCGAAAGTAAGGGGAGAATACAGTGATCACTAACCTCGTCATAATTGAACTCAGGAGTTGGCCTACTCGATGGTACCTCAGCCTGCTCGATAGTAAGAACTCGGTTCGAGGGCAGAAAGAACGAACAAATACCTCAAGGGGATCATTATTGTCATCTTCGCCGTGTGTCTTGGATTTTCTAGGTTCTTCCTGGTGTACATACACAATACAGGAGTCAGCGCAGCTCGTTTTGGTGGCGGAACGACAAAATCCTACCACAATAGAGTCAGGTGGTTTGTTGTCATCACCACCCAAAGTTGAATGCTGTTCGTCTAGTTGTGCTTCCTCACGAGCGGACGTCTAACGTAGTGCGTCAACATATAGATGGAATAGTTGTTATCCAATATGCCAACATCAAATACTTACATGGAAAGAACCATACAAGTCCGGCAGAATATGGCCAAAGGTGGCGCACAGTGATTTTCCCATTAAGTCGTCCAGTTGCCAGGGAGTTACTATCCAGGGAGAGGGTGATTGAGTATATCCTTTCACTGTCCTTGATAGCAGAGTCGATGAGAGAGAGAGAGAGGACCAGGATAAAGATGGAAGATGATGCATAGGTAGCGAGAAATTTGACGAGAAATTTGGCGTTGCTGGCTAGAGCAATACAGTAGACGCAGATTCAGCGAGCTGGGACCCAGTGGACAGATCAAAAGACTTTGATTTTGTTGTCGTCCAATGCGGCAAAACTTTGGTGACCGTCGTTGGACCAAGCAGACGGAATCATTGGCCATTTTGAGGGTGTGATAGTCTCGATGCCGTGAGGAGCTCGTCGCCGTTGCGACCGTTCAAGACACGGATCGAGCCCCCAAATTGCAGGTAGTGGCGATGTGCTCGAGAATTGTATTCCATTGCCCAGACGCTCACTCCTTGGTGGCCAACCTCGAGATGTGTCGATGATCTTTTCATCCATCCCACACGCTTGCGCCATCTTTACTTCCGCACACTATCCGATGGCGAATTATTCCTATTAGCCTTCATCATCGAATCCCATCGCTACTCCCGCACGAAAAATGCTTGCCGTCTGGGTGGAACGTTACTCCACTAGAACGACCGGTGTCTAGTAATATTGCGTCTTACTGAATTGTCTGCATTCAATACAGGTACTTCTCGGAGCCGCTGGTACGCACCGGTCTTTGTCCCCTGCATCCTCACCGAAGGCACACAGTCGTTGACTTCGAAGTGAAAGAACAGGGTGTTTCGGTTCAGTCATGGTGCGCATTGAAGTTGCCTCAAATACATTTCCTTATTCTTCATATGGGTGTTGGCGCTTGTTCTCACTCGGATCACAGCTAGGCAGTTTCGTTCCGATGACCAGGCGAGTAATTACTTCATCGGTGAAACCTTGCTTCGTTGCCAAGGGTAGTCTTATCCTAAGAGCTGTGAATGCTCCTCATATGTATATTGAATGCAGGACTCGGTTCACGGCGAGCGTACAGCCCACATTGGACCCACTCGTAGCATACCGCGTACGAAAGATGTGTGCATTCCCGGACGCTGTTGAACAGGGAGCGATCATACTCCAGAATAATATTTTCCACAACATGAGAAACAAGCGCATGTTAATTAACCACGCCATGTTCCGTTCCTACCCTCTCTTCCTCTTTACGCGGCTGACCACACTCGCTTCCTGCTCTTCACCCCTTATTACTTCCCTTCTTGCTCCTTTTTGTCTGCTGGTTCAGCCAGTTCAGCAGTTGCTCAAACCAGAGATGATAACACCCTTCAACGAAGCGTTGGATAATGCAGGCGGATGTAGGATCCCGCTCACCGTAATCGTTCTCGCAGACTGGCATTGCGATGGAGAGGCGAAACCAAAGGTTGAGTCATAGCAGGTGAAAATCAAACGCCTGTCCAAGCTCAAGGCCCGGTCAACTCGTCGACCCTCAACCATTTCACGCAAATCTTGATCATATAGCACCGTATCTCAATTTACAGTAAAAACGACAACGACCAAGCACAAGACAAACGCAAGGGGAATCTCCACCTCCATCTTTGACCCATTAGACCGTGTGTCATGTTAACTGGCCTGTGGTTGCTTGGGGCATGACCTGCACGGTATCCTCGCCCTTCACATATCCACGACATCCTCGTCCCGCCTGGCAACTCTCGGGTGCCTCTTGTCCATCCGCGAGGGGTAGAAATAGGTCCTAGGCTTACGCAGGCCCTCGTACTGCGCTATCTCATTGTGACCTTCAAACTTCGCAATACCTAAACTGTCGAAAGGCGCGACCGCCACGATAGAAGTATTCCTCGTTACCACTCGGAACCTCAGCGACGGAGATGACGCGCTTCAATCTATTATACAGAAGTTTTGCACATTTTGAGCTGGCTGACCTCGGAGTGTGTATGTATACTTCCCTTTAATGTTACGGCCGAAGCGTTGGTCATGCATTGCAGATGAGTGTTACCAATACAGGTGGACAATCTCGGAACGTTCGGCGGTGCTCGAACCACTGTCAACGAGCAGGGCAATTGGGCATTCTGCGTGGACTAGTGTACCGACGTTGTATAATTTATCAACCATGAAGCGTTGTATTTGCGTGTCCGCTAGCCAGCCGCATCGTCATTGACTTATTCAAGTAACTCGCTAGGTCCTCTCCATGACTCTGTACACGGCCAAGGCTTGATAGTACAAACATGCAGGGAAGACGATATTGGAGAGATGACAGTTTTTTTATATACTCCTAGAAATCCTGTGGGGCTACACGGGTGCAGGGGAAAAAAAACGCATGGTCGATGTCCACATAGCGACGCGACAGATATTGCATCGAATCAACTGGATCCATGCGTCCCATCTCCAGTACCTGAGCCACAACATGTCCACTCGGGAAGTGGGATCGACAACCTGAGCATAGGTCTGCCTGATTCCCGCTGTCGTGGTCCATCATGAATCTCACGAAATAAGCACAAGCACAAGGGTAGCACGCGCACCGTTACATAGACCGCCCCGGAAGAGGGTAGAGATGCGTCGTTCACTTGCTGTGGCTGATGGGAAATGAACCCTCATGATAGGTGAATAATAAACAGAAAAAGACGCACTGGGCCGGATTCCTTGGCATCTGCAGAGCCTTGCCCGCTACCAGAAGCCTTCTTGTTCGAATGACCGGGGTCAACAGCTCTGACACGCGGTCTACGCTGCAATGTCTGATGAATCCCTGCTTACAAACTCGAGGAGCAACGAACCCTTCGTCTTCCAGTAGAAGTTCGCTGACATCACATGTTAACCGCAGAGCATCCGATCATCCCTCAAGAAACAGTACTCACTTGGTTAACTTCAGCTGCGGCCATCCACGACGGTCCCTTTTTTGTGGTATCCGCTCTGGCTGGTGACCGCGAACGAGATTGAACATCGACAGGCCGGCGTAACTTTCCACCGGCTCGGTTGAGCTCATGCAATTCCGGATCCTTGTCGCGCTTTCTCATCCACGCTGGTAGCAGCTTTTTGAACACCCGAATGCCCTTGAATGCATTATCTGGGCAAGCATCCGCCGAAAGCGGCGGTTCGTTGTCCTGGCACTGACGCATAGATGGTTCCGGAGACGGAGGCTGGAGAGGCGTCAACACGAAAGTAAGGGGAGAATACAGTGATCACTAACCTCATCATAATTGAACTCAGGAGCCGGCGTGCTCGATGGTACCTCAACCTGCGCGACAATAATGAGAACTCGGTTCAAGGGTAGAAATAACGAGGAAATGCCTCGAGGAGATCCGAGTCATCATTGTTATCTTCGCCGTGTGTCTTGCTAGGCTCATCCTGGCGTACGTACATAATACAGGAGTCAGCGGTACTCGTTTTGGTAGCGAACGACAAACCCATATCACAGTAGAGCCGGGTGGTTTGTTGTCATCACCACCCGAGGTTGACGTTGAATGCTGCTCGTCTGGTTGTGCTTCCTCAGGAGTGGATGTCTAACTCAACATGAGAACGGGGGTGCGGCCTATTCAACATGTCGACAATGGAAATGGACAAATACTTACATGGAATGGACCATATGAGTCCGGGAGAATGTAACCAAGGTTACGCACAACAATTTTCCCATCCTCTCCTCCAGTGGCAAGATAGAGAGAATCGGGTGAGATGACAATTGACCTCGTGATGTCTTCGCCGACCTCGATGACAGGGTGAATGTGAGAGAGTGTCATCGTGTCCAGGAATGTGATCGAACGCGCCGTGTAGGCAGCAATGAATTTGCCATTCGGTGCTAATGCAATGGATCTGATCTGGCTGCCATCAAGAATTCGTGATTTGACAATCTGTGATCCTGTGGACACTTGGAAAGCCTTGACTTTCTTGTCCTTTGATGCCGCAAAAAGCTTCTGACCATCCATGGACCATGCAAGCGGAGCGGTTGGGTGTATTCGGGTTGCGATATTCTTGATTGTGAGGAGCTTGTCACCGTTGTGGCTGTCAAAGATGCGGATGGAGCCATCAGTGGTGGCGATGTGTTCGCCATTGGGAGAGAACTTGATTCCAGTGACATCAGTGTCGTGTCGGAGCGGGCCAACGAGTCGCTTCCCTGTTGTTGTACTCCAGATGTTTGTTTCATTGGTAATCCCGGTGGCGAACACAGTCGAGTCGGGGGAGAAGTCGACCGCATACACCGACTTTCCATCTTCCACACTGATGATCTTCTCATGCAGCTCTCCACCCCACACACTTGCACCATTCTCAGCCCCAGATACTATCCACTTGTAATCCTTCGAGACAGTAATGGTCCACAACCCCTTTGCTGGTTGCTGTGCGACCTCTTCACCGTCTTCAAGTCGCCATCGTCGAATTGCATCGCTACTCAAGCCAAAAAGATGCTTTCCATCAGGGTGGAATGCTGCTGGCCGCACCGAACCAGAGAGACCGGTGTCAAGTAGCATTATTGGGTCTTCCTCGATTTTCAGCACTCAACATTATCACTCCTCGGAGCTGCTTGTACGCACTGGTCTTTGTCACTGGCATCCTCACCGAAGGTACACAGTCGTTGACTTCAAAGAGAAAGAACAAGGTGTTTCGGTTTAGTCGCGGTGCACAAAGTTGCCTCGAACACGTTTCCTTATTCTTCATATGGGTGTTGGCGCTTACCCTTACCCGGATCCCAACTAGGTAGTTTCGTTCCGATGACCTGGCGAGTAATCAACATCAGTGAAACCTTGCATAGTTTCCAAGGGTAGTCTTATCCTAGGAGCTGTGAGTGCCCCTCATATATTGAATGCAGGACTCGGTTCACGACGAGCGTACAGCCCGCATTAGACCCACTCGTGATATACCGCGTACGAAACACGCGTGCATTCCAGAACGCTCTTGAATAGAGAGCGATCATGCTCCAGAATAATATTTTCCACAACATGGGAAACAAGCGCATGTTAGTCAACCACGCCATGTCCTTGCCCTCTCTCCTTCTTTACGCGGGTCCTCACCACACTCGCTTCCTTCTCCCCCAATTACTTCCCTTCTCGCCCTTTTTTGTTTACTGGTTCCGCCAGTCCAGCAGTTGCTCAAACCAGAGGTGAAGATACCCTTCAAGGAAGCGTTAGATAATGCAGGCGGATGTAGTATCCCGCTTACCTTGATCGTTCTCGCAGAATGGCATTGCGACGGAGAGACGAACCTAAAGGTTGAAGGCAGATATATATCGGAGGTCGAGGTCAAAGGTGGGTCCGATGGCCAAGTAAAAACAATTTTGAACTGTCGTATCCCCGATATTCTGATAAACAGGAATGGACAACAAGGCGGCGAACTCGCGCAATACCTCGGCTGACGTTGAAAGCTGGCCCGAGATGGCGAAACATCTACGCGACTACTGCCACTGATGCAATTCCATCCACACTGGCGATATCTACTGCGATCATTGATGTATGTCCTCTCTCTCGCACCACAAAACGCATATTATATCCTTTGGAGGGCAGAAATGGCTGCGTAGGCCGATGACCTTGCACTCGACCAAAACACCCTCATCACAACTCGGTGAACTATCGACTGAGGAAGTGGCGTTTACCTCGCATCGTGTACGAGATTCATCGCGCACGACGCACGGTTTGCGACTCCTCCCTCCAATACCCCCATTGCGAAAAACGTCAGATACGAACTTGCTACAGAGCGTTTACAGGTCGGGTAATCGAGCTCTGGTCAAAAGGGTGAGAAGAGATGTTTGATTTGGTTGCTGTTCCCTGACCGCCTTTCGGTGGGAATGTTTGAACGATTAGGTCGAATCCTTCATCGTCGAAGACGTGGGAATAGCTGTGTCGTCCATCAGCCCCGTGTCGCAGTCACGCAACCAACGTGGTTGCGTAGTCCGCGGATATCTCGCGAAGCCGAATCACACAGGCCAAAAAGCAAGTCCAAAAGAGGTTTGCGAAGAAAGGCATGCTCTACAACAACAGGTATGCATCACCCACCAGAATACAACATATGTTTACTGTGTGCAGAGTTTCGTGAACGTCATGACGCATCCTGTACAAGCGCAGAATAATGGCGACCTCACATTCTATTCCTTGCAGGGCCACTACGTCTGGCGACGATGATTTTCGGTCATTTGTTAAATTGATCCCCCTTGGGATCATGGCATATGCGTGGTATGGCCTCAAATTCGCTTATTTTCCTTGATGCGCTCTCCCCGACGGAAGGAATTACCTTTACGATTGGTACGAGACGCATCGCGCACGATCCACGGGTTATGATAAGAGTTATGATGACTTCACTCTCCAACACCCTCAATCCAAAAAAATGTCGAGATGCTTGGAGCTTGCAACGGAGCATTGACAGCTCGGGCGCTCGAGTTCTGGTCAACAGATGTTTTCTTGGGTTGCAACTCCCCGACCGTCTTTCCGCGTGGGATGTTTGCACGACCAGGTTGGGTTCTCCATCATCGAGAATATGGGAGGGGGGGCGCATCGTCGGTCGGTTTCTGTGTCGGGCAGACGTACGATTAACGAGGCTGCGTAGTTCACAGATCTTTCGCGCATATCAACAATGCCAAGTTGCAAAGATTTCAAAGCAAGGAAAGGAAACGACCCCAAAGAGGTCATGCCAAGAAGTGCATGCTCTACAACCACTCAAGGTACGTACCACCCACCAGAATACTATATGCTTACTGTGTATGTAGATTCGTGAACGCCACGACGTTCCCTGGCGGCACACAGAGCATATGCGTGTCCCTTCTTTGGTTGGTCCTCCACGTCGCCATCTATGGTGAAATGGTTAGTCTCAGGGTGAGTAAAGTCTGGAGGCAGACGGAGCGTCATTTACAAGTCCTCACCTCCACGTTCCCCACGCGCCGCATAGCTTCTATTGCTCGCACTGCCTATGCCACGATATCCGCTCTGACTGCCCAACCCATGGTTCAAGGACTGGGCCCTTCGGCTAGACCGATTCCAATAAGAAAGATTTGGGGATGGGGACAGCGATAATCGACAAGATACGAATGCGAACAGCGGAGTCACGGAATATGACGACGATCAACGTTGACATTAATGTGATTCGTATGGTTTCGTTTAATGGCAGGAAGCTCGCTCTAAGCAGCTGCGATAATTTATAAAATAGGATTGGTGGATAGTAATGAATATGGCTCTTGTAGACTCGAGTTGTCCATCTCGTCCATCACACCATGGACGGGGCCGGGGTATCGTGGAGATACAGTCGTACACAGCGTTTGTGTAGTTTGCAGCCGCGTGGACGGGGAGACCCCCAGTGGAAGGCCCGGCAGAGACGCGTGTGTGTCGGCCCGCGTCGACGGCATACTATGCACGGATGCCTTGGATGGCGGGGACAACCTGCCTGATTTCTTCCTCCGTCAGAGAAAGTGGTCGAGCGAGTGTCACGTTGAGTGTGGATACGAGGTGGATTTTACAACGGTGGGTATGTATGTTTAGCGCGGTCTGTCGATATGTATATGTAAAGGGCGACGGATGCCGTGTAAATCACGCCTCAAGCGACAACATGCCAATCATCACTTCGCTCCATCTCCACAATACAGAAGTGAGAATGTGGAGTGGACTAGTTGCACTGGAAAATACTGGCGACTCGTTGGGAAAGCTCCCCGAGCTGCCAGGTTCACGCTGCCATACGGTTGTTGTGAAAAAAGTATCTATCAAGCACAGAACGAGGATGGATAACAACCGAAACTATGTACATACTATTGATCAAAATTTACTGAGTCGAAGACACAGCACTCGCACAACCGCCTCGCTGACTTGCACTCCCCCGATAACCACAAAAAAGGTGTGAAGCAAATGTATTGCCTGAGTCAGGGTTCAAATTTTCTTTTTTTTCTTAAGGAGTGCGCCTTTTTTCTTTTGCATCCTAATCCGCTCTACGTCATCCTCGGGCGCCGGGCATTCTGCATCGACCACAGTGTCACTACTCTCCTCGGGCTGCTTCGACAATTCATATTCATCATAAACTTTGTCTATATCTATATCAGATGGTTTAGGTTCGTTTTCAACGGTATCGCTCATGTCTCGTGCGACTTGTGTTGGTGGCCCGCAGAAACTCAATGGAGGCCGAAGAGGGGTGCCAGAAAAAGGGGCAAGAGGTAGGGAGGGCGTTGGTGTCAGCGGAGAAGGGTGACGTCCCTTTAAAAGCCTTTCATGGATTCCGACGATGATATCGGCTCCATGAAGAAGCTGCTTATTAGCGATGCGCTGTGCGAGCGCAGGGAACCCCGCGACAACGGGAGGAGACCCGATGTGGGAGTACAACACGTCGAGCTCCACCTCTAATAGTCGCGAATGCCTACGAGTCGCGTAAACAAAACAAATGCGAATGCGAATCGGAAAGCGATTTCTCACTTCGAAGCGAGGTTGCGCGAGAGTTCTTTCAGAATGTTTTGTTCCGTAAGCTTCTTCCGAACGTGGGCCAAAGCTTCATCGCGAAGATCATCCAATCCGACCTAAGCACGTTGTTCAGCTTGCTGATCTCGTGAAACTGGCTGTGACTACTAATGTGCTAACCTTACAGGCGAGACGATACATAGACTTGGCAGAACATCTTGGCTCATCTAGAGAGCTCGTCGACGATTCGCGGGGGTGTCCCCCAGGCGCTGCTGAAGTGAGAGGCAAGAAGTTGATCTTGCCGGTGTAGAGATAGTTCAGAAGGGTGTACCATCTAAAGATCTTCATTCAGTCCAACGCACAGAGTACGCCAACGGTGAGCTTACGTTTGGAATGCAGTATCTTTGACAAGGACATGGCGACTTCCCACGCCCCGCGCGCGTACGGAGGCATGGTTCGTCGTAGTCTCGTTACCCTGGGCTTCCTGAACAGCGGTCTTGCTGCTCGTTACTGATTCTGCTTTACCGACGTCGACGATGAATAGCTCGTCTATTCTCGGATGCTCCGGACTCATCACGAACATATCGGAGTCAATCGATTCAGAACCGTCCTCGGACAATCTATGGAGATAGATGAGACGGAAAATCAAATGGCGGATGTGGGTACATTACTCGTCGATGTCCTTTGATTGACTTGTAACGCTGATTTGGAGAGGGGATGCTGATACAATCGCAGACTGATTCTGTGGAGGCTCTCTATCTGCGACGGGAATTGGTACCAGTTCTCCATCATCGTCTTCGTCTTCGTCATCGTCATCGAGGTCACTATCACTTCCATAGCCATAATCATCGATTTGAACGTTACTTGGAATGTCATTGGCATCCGTGATGTCGCTTAATGCAGGATCTGAAGGGTTTATATCTGAACTCAACACTGGATGCTACTGATGAACATGACGATCGTATTTTGGTAAAAGAATCACTTACAGTCCAAAAAATATTTCGAGCACTTGGCTAGGAGAACATTGTTTGCGCAAAGAACACGAGGCTTGGTGAGTCGACCTAATGGTACAGATCTCGCAGAGAACAGATGGAATTGGGTGTTGACGAGCTCTTCCCCGAGAAGAGACTGTCTAAGAAACTCTTCTATACGCTCTTGCTTACTGGATTCTGCCAGCGACATGGTGGGTGTTGGTAAAGGGTGAATAGCTATGCTGACTGGCAGTGCTTTCAACGTGGGCACCTCACCATGTAGATTTTCACCCCGTCACGCAGCCTCATGTTCAGTGACAAGAGCGAAGATCATCGGTATTCAAACAAACAACCGAAGGTCGGGAACGTGCTGCGCAGCGTGCAAGTTAAAAGGATGCATTTCGGAACTCAGCGGGGAGAAAAGATCACCAATCTCTGCAAGATTCGACCTCTGATGCATCATAGTATGATACCCTGCACTCACGGAAGCGATGCTGAACTTGTGAGAAATTTGCGACAAGCTCGCACATGACAAGTTCAAGGATGCCGAAACCATGCAAGGTATTTTGCTTCTTCCAATAGTAAGGGGTGGCCAATGAGATCTGTGAAGACGCTTCCGACAACCAATCTGGGTCGCATCGGCACAAACGCAGATCGTGAAGTAGAGTTCGAGCAATGTTGAGAAGCAGCACAGGCGTGCGCCTCGCATAGAACATGAAGGTATGAGTACGATAACCATGCCAGCATAGACGCAAGTGGAGGGGAACCTGGATGCGCGATAACAGTGCGTTGATGTGGAAACCCGGACGATTGATGATGCACATGGTGGCATTCTGCCCTCTTGGGGACTTCCCACGCCCTGGGACCTTGTTTAACCGTTCCTGCTGATGACGAACCTATCAGCGCCATCCGACTCAGAACTCACGAGTTGATTGAAAAGACGTCAAGAAAGTCGTCTTGTTGCCAAATTGTCTGGAGTCGAGCCTGAGACGCCGCGATGGGAAGAGCATTTGGTTTTCGACAGCTTAATCCCAACCGTGTCGTCGGGGCATCTCGTGTACTCGAGAACGTGACGGCCGACTCCAGTGCCTACACGGTGGGATGCACATGCAGACTCGGAGGAATTGAATGGCTATAGAATCCATTTGAACATTAGCATGTCACCTACCTCTGATCCGACGCAGCTGGCATCAGTAAAACAGTTGCTGGTTTCCGATGCTAACCGCTTGAAGCCGAGTGCAAACCGGTGGTTCCGACCAGTAACCGTTTCACTGATGTTGTGCATACCTTGTGGATGGACGTCGAAAGACTGAGGAATGGGAACCCTTCGATCTCTGCTATCGATGGATGGTGATGTCGAACTCGGACAGGCTGTTTTCTCAAGTCCGCCCCAAGGGTTCACGCCAGTGATCGTGATAAGCCAAGTCTGACCTCGTCGATATCTCTTCTGCGTCTCGATCGTGGGGTAGGGAAGAGCGTTATCGCAGCATCGCGACCGTGACGAGGCTCCTGTCGTATGCTTCTGGGTGCGAACGAATACGATCGACGAGCCGTTCGAAAGTTGTATAGCGTGTTCTTAAAAAGTGCCCCCATGAGTGTTGCATATACTCCAGCATGCTGGGCGATCAAGGAGTTCCGGTCATCCGAAAGTGGTGCTGGAGGCTGTGCTCGAGATGTTATGCTCGTGATCAGAGAGGGTGCCAGCGTCCTTATCCTATACCATTAACAGAGAGAGGTGACAATGCAGATAGGTTTATATTGTCCTACAGTACTGGTAGTGCTGCGAGGCTACACGAACTCAAAACGTCGATGTCCAGATAACCACGATTCAGCATGGTATTTATACATGAAGCATTGAATCAACTCGATCCATGCGTCCCATCTCCAGTACCTGAGCCACAACACATCTAGTTGGGAAACGCAATCGACAACCTGAGGATGGTCCAGCCTGATTCTCGCTGGTGTGATCCACCGTGAGTCTTACAGAGTAAACGTGGGGGGGGGTACGCGCACCGTTAGATGGATCTGCCTGGCGGAGAGCAGAGACGCATCAGTCACTTGTTGCGTCTGATAGAAAAAGTATCCATACCCGATATGATGGCGACGGACGTTGCTTCGTGTGGGTAGACTCGATAGACCAGCCCGAAGCGATCATTGCGACAACGGGGAAGAAAATAAGATCGGTGTACAGCAGTGAATTTATTCATTCGGACCGCTATCGACTCGGACGTCGCAGAAGAGACCACGTCTCTCATATCCACCACATCCGCCACATCATAGACGTTCAGGTATACCGTGCTCCCTGTTGCACAGCACACACCACGACGACACGGTTCCCCCTCTACTGCACACTCGTTTTCTGACCGTTGTACCGCCCGCTGCGCTGATCAAGTGGTTCACGTCGTCTGAATGTACTGTTCTCGAGATGTTGTGTGCGATGATCAGGGTGAGTAGGATATGATATGTCACCTTGTCATCAGCATCGTCATACACCAAAGAGGCGACGGTGCACCATTTCTCGTTGCCAACCGTAGCCTATTATAATAGGAGTTGCGAGCGCTCGTCATATCTCGGGTACGTCGCCAGGACTCGGTTCAGGCAGTCGGCTCTAGACGCCACCCGCGACGCACTGCGCACAAAACATGAGTGCGTTCTGGGACGGAAGAACAGAATATGATGATGCTCCGGAAGAATGTTCTCCACAAGATGAGAGATGATGGTTGGTCAGTTCACTACCCTATGGCACATTTCTTTCTACTTATACGTGTAGCCCTTTGACTTGTCCAATGTCGGCGGCAGTGGGCATATTGTCCGCGCTCCAAAAGAAAATATTGGAGCCGCTTTTTCTGTCGCTTTCCCTTCCACCTTTGGCCCTGTACTCAACAGTGAAGTGAAAGACGACGCCTTGGTCTGCGGACTGGGAAAGGACTCGCTACTCTTTGAGGGGGGGCACAGTAATCCCGGCAGAATACCCATAGAAGATGGTCCGGTTTTATCTGCAGCTTGTGCTTCATGTGTATCGCTCCTTGCGTCTAGCTTTGCTGGTTCTGATGGCATACAAACGTTGGAGAACGAGGGGGGTGCCCTTAAAATCCTCGCATGAATTCCAACGATGATATCGGCTCCATGAGGAAGCTCCTTGTTAGCGATGCGCTTTGCGAGGGCATGGAAATCTGCAACAACTGGTGGGGATCCGATGTGCGAGTATAACACGTCCAGTTCCATCTCCAGTAGTTCCGGGTATCTACAGTCTGATGAGCAAACGACGTCGTGAATCAAAAGGTGATAAGAACCTACCTCGAGACGAGGCTGCACGAAAGTTCTTTCAGAATGTTGTGTTCTGTAAGGTTGCTCCGAATGTAAGAGGAAGCCTCGTCACGAAGATCGTCCAACCCGACCTAAAGCCAGTTGGTTTTCAGCTTGTAACTCCGATCTCGGTGACAATCCATACGAACTTTGCAGGCAAGACGATACATGGACTTGGCAGAACACCTCGGCTCATCTAGAGAGCTCGTCAAAGACTCACGAGGCTGCCCACCAGGCGTCGCTGAACCGAGAGGCAAGAAGCTGAACTTGTCGGTGTAGAGATAGTTTAGGAGGGTATACCATCTAAACCTCGAACGTCACTCATCCAGACCCAAGGAACATGCTGCCGCGAGCTTACGTTTGGAACGCAGTATCCTTGACCAGAACATGCCGACTTGCCAAGCATCGCAGGCGCATGGCGGTCTGGTTCTCCGACCTCTTGTTACCCGTTTCCTGGACTTCAGTCTTGCTACTCGCTACTGGTCCGGCTCCGTCCTTGTTCAGGGAGAATCGTTCATCCGCCCTCGACTGCTCTGGACTCATGATGAAGATATCAGAGCTATCCGACTCGGAACCATGCTCGGACAATCTATGCATACAGATCAGCTAGCGATCCAATGGATAGTGGTGTTGTTTACTCATCGTCATCCTTGGACCGGGTCTTGGTAGGGGAGGTTGATGGTGTCAAAGACTGGTCCTGTGGTACCTCGATATTTGCGATAGGAACAGGGTCATCACAGTCATCGAGGTCACTGTCACTTCCATAGCCATAATCGTCGACCCGTGCATCGCTAGGAACGTCATTGTCGTCCGTGAGGTCGATCAACGAAGGGTCGGAAGGATTTATATCTGAACTCAGCACTGGATGCCACGCATAAATGCAACGACCGACTGTTTATAAACGAATCGCTTACAGTCGAGGAAGTACTTTGAGCTCTTGGCTAAAAGAACGTTGTTTGCGCAAAGAACGTGAGGCTTGAGGACTCGACCGGATGGTGAAGACTTCGCAGAGAAGAGATGGAACTGGGTGTTGACAAGCTCCTCTCCGAGAAGATACTTTCTCATAAATTCTTCAATACGCTCCTGTTTACTAGGATCTGACATGGGGGATATTTGATAGCAAGGGATGGGGCGGGCTGGCTGAGAATTGCAGGGCTTTTGGCATAAATACCCGGTCGCGAGCCTGGTCTGCGCCGTCGGTGATAACCTAGCCTCGTGTTTGGTGACCTACTAGTACTATAGATCTGGTTTATCAATATGTAAACGGAGAACTGAATTTAACGTACGTACTGCTCGAGGTCCGACCCATGATGTGCGTTCAAATCCAACTGCCTGAAGAACCGTGTTACCTCAATCTATCCCCGCGATCACAGAAACCAAATTGGAGTTGGGTATAAACCAAGGCCTTCGAGCCAAGGTTGAAGATGAATAGTAGTAGGACGACACGCACCGATTGCAGTTTCGTAGTCCATGCGAAAAAGTGAAAGCGAAATGACAACTGTTTGTGTAAAGTGCCTCGGCTAGGCCTAAGGTTGTCTCGGAATCTTCCCACATCAGCTCCGAAACATCCTGCGCAAAGAGGGTGGATGAGAGGAAGAAAAAAGCGAGTAGTAAGCGCTGATGGCCAGGGCCGGTCTCTATTTGGGCTCAAAGAAAATCCCTAGAGTCCATCTCTTTCAGGATTTGACACTCGGGCTCACCGCATGACAAGGGTATAATGGGGACGTGCTTGTCCTCGTGGTCACCACGATGCCGCTCGCTAGTAAGTACTCACCGGAGCTAATTGAAGCGCCTTCCGCCCTTGTCAGGTTGGTCAGGGTTCATGATGTCCTGACTCAAACTTCCGTGGCATCTCTATCGTCCACCGAGGCGCTTTATTACATCATGAACGGTATCCTCAGCACCTGATCGGATGCCGGCCGACTGTCCGTTTAGCTTCATAGACCGTCCTCAGCGAATCCACCACCAAGGAGCAGATCAAATTGAAGCGAGATCGAGTGGTGCTGCGCACGACCATATCCACTCGACGAAAGAGGACGTGCTCCAAGTTTTGGGGCGTCGCGGCGCACGAGGACGTTGCTCGTGTTCCAGCAAGTACTTTGTTTATGTAGTACAGATCCACTCACCACGTTTTTTTGATGGCGTCATAGATGCACATGCACGCTGTATTTATATCGCATTCAACGTGCCTCGTGGGTCGTGCCTGCGGCACCCCAGCATGGTAGCGCATATCTATTCTCAATATGTCGGCCGCCACGCTGTACTCGTCACCGTTGAATGTTCCCATGTTGATACGCCACCAAAGAGAGGTGTGTTCCGTCCCTCAAGAAAGCGAACATGATTCCCCCTAGCTAAAAGGTTTACCATCGAGCTTTTTTTGTGCCATCGGTTTTCTGAACAGTAATGCATGCCAGTGCTACTTTCCTCGCAGTCTCCCCCCGCCCCCCTCCCCACCCCCTTCCAACGACCGATATGAAGTTGAGAGTGAGCAAACTCTTCTCCTGAACCTATCGCGCCGCACTCTGTCCGTTGTTTCGAGTTCAGGCCCCACCTTGTTCGTTCAAGTGTGACTCTGAGATCGCTCCCCCAAACGCCTCCGATCACTGATTGGCATACTATACTCTTTCTCGCACTACAGGCCCCACTCTACACCTCGTTATTCGAGCAACAGGAATGGGCCGTATAGTATAGACTGGCGATCTCGTTACTCTCAATCGAAATGTACCTCACGGTGGATCACGGTGTCTCCTCCCCCCCCCCCCGGGGGCCCTGTGAGGATTCTCAGCAACTCGATTCGTATAGATTGACACCTCTCGATCTCGGTATCGTGATGATCTTGCGCCATGTTTTTTTTAAATAAATAAAAAAGAAAAACACCAAACAGTACGCATCGCACCCCCTCCCTTCTGAGCATAGCTGTGATTTCACTCCGTCCATACGTTCCTTCCCTCAAGTTCAGGAATGGGAACTTGGTACTGAGATCATCGGTCGTCCCCGTCCGGTCCGTCACCTTTTCAGCGGCGCATACATTATCGTCAGGTTCAGCTTTTACATTCCATCGTTACGTTTCCGTGTTTACTCTGTAGTGCATACTAACGACAGGCCCGAAATTCGAAAGATGACGAGACTCGGAATCACAACCAGCTCCTTGCATTGATTGGGGTGCCCCCTGTCATATGTTTTTGTAGCAACCTACTTTATAAAAATGCAAGCTGCGGAAGACGCGCTATCGAACTGAGAGAACACAGGATCACTACTTAGTATTTACTTCCTGCGGCGCTGGCGATGGGTCAAGCTCGAGCTCGAGCCCGCCCCATGCATCAAATTCGAAACAGTGATGAGGATGGTGATATTGCTGGGACTGAGGCTGGGGCTAAGGACATTTAGATCAGTCATCAATGTACACGAATTTCTGGCGCCCTGCTTTTCCTCTCGCCGAGGGGCGGGACACAGATGGCCTAGTTTCAACTGTAACTGCTGCCATAGGTGGGTCGCTCCTTGTGCCTAGGTGTGCCTTGTGCTGGTTCTGGTGGCCTACAAACGCCGGAGAGCGAGGGGGCTGCTGGTTTAGACGACAAAGCATGAGCCCGATGTGCCTTCAAGATCCTTGCATGAATTCCAACGATGATATCGGCTCCATGAGGAAGCTCCTTGTTAGCGATGCGCTTTGCGAGGGCAGGGAAATCTGCAACAACTGGTGGGGATCCGATGTGCGAGTATAACACGTCCAGCTCCATCTCCAGTAGTTCCGGGTATCTACAGTCTGGTGAGCAAACGACAACGACGTCGTGGATCAAAAGGTGATGAGAACCTACCTCGAGACGAGGCTGCACGAAAGTTCTTTCAGAATGTTGTGTTCTGTAAGGTTGCTCCGAATGTAAGAGAAAGCCTCGTCACGAAGATCGTCCAACCCGACCTGAAGCCGGTTGGTTTTTCAGCTTGTAACTCCGGTCTCGGTGACAATCCATACGAACTTTGCACGCAAGACGATACATGGACTTGGCAGAACACCTCGGCTCATCTAGAGAGCTCGTCAAAGGCTCATGAGGCTGCCCACCAGGCGTCGCTGAACCGAGAGGCAAGAAGCTGAACTTGTCGGTGTAGAGATAGTTTAGGAGGGTATACCATCTAAACCTCGAACGTCACTCATCCAGACCCAAGGAACGTGCTTCCACGAGCTTACGTTTGGAACGCGGTATCCTTGACCAGAACATGCCGACTTGCCAAGCATCGCAGGCGCATGGCGGTCTGGTTCTCCGACCTCTTCTTACCCGTTTCCTGGATTGCAGTCTCGCTACTCGCTACTGATCCGGTTGCATCTTTGTTCATGGAGAATCGTCCATCTGCCCTTGGCTGCTCTGGACTCATGACGAACACATCAGAGCTATCCGACTCGGAACCATGCTCGGACGATCTAAGCATACAGATCAGCTAGCGATCGAATGGACAGTGGTGTTAATCACTCATCGTCGTCCTTGGACCGAGTCTTGGTAGGGGAGGTTGATGGTGTCAAAGACTGGTCCTGTGGTACCTCGATGTTTGCGATAGGAACAGGGTCATCACAGTCATCGAGGTCACTGTCACTTCCATAGCCATAATCATCGACCCGTGCATCGCTAGGAACGTCATTGTCGTCCGTGAGGTCGATCAACGAAGGGTCGGATGGATTTATATCTGAACTCAGCACTGGATTCCACGCATAAATGCAACGACCGATTGTTTGTAAACGAATCGCTCACAGTCGAGGAAGTACTTTGAGCTCTTGGCTAAAAGAACGTTGTTTGCGCAAAGAACGCGAGGTTTGAAGACTCGACCGGATGGTGAAGATCTTGCAGAGAAGAGATGGAACTGGGTGTTGACAAGCTCCTCCCCGAGAAGAGACTTTCTCAGAAATTCTTCGATACGCTCCTGTTTACTAGGATCTGACATGGGGGGGGGTATTGGGACGGGAATCGCAGGACTCCGATAACCTAGCCTCGTGTTGGGTGACCTAGATCTGGCTTATCAATATGTAAGACGTGTACTTGGCAGGGAGTACCACGTTCAAATCAGCGTGAACATCATCGATTGAATCATCTATCAAACATACAGGGTATATAAAGGCTACACAGGGCAGGGCATGGCAACTGGAACAAGCTCATAATAAGGCTACAACTGGGATGGAGGACTAACGATACAACAATAAAAATTCGTTTTTCTCAGAATGCAAAGGCAGGATCGAACATGATGGACAAGTCGAATGGCTGCATCTGCCGATCTTGCTCTGTCGCCACGGCAACCGGAAGTCCGCGGACTTGGCCGAGAGTGGTCTTGGCATCGGGGGCTTGGCAAACGGAGGCGATGTCGTGCCATATTTCAAATGCCGACCCGCCAGGGATATGCTGTGGCTGTGGTGCGATGACAGGCAGAGCGAGATCCGATTGGTCCGGAGATCCGCTGTAGTTCGACGAAGACGCCGAGTTGGCCAACTCGGCCGGCCACGACGACAAGTCCAAATGAGGACACTGCAAAGAAAACGCCAGTTCTTGAGGCGAAATCGGTTCCATCGGTGCGACCGTGTACGACGACCCACAGGCACCGTGTGGCGCGAGGTTGGAAAAGAAAGCCTGTGAAAAGGAATGAGTATCACTACGGCTAACACGAACGAACACGAACATTCTCCCCAGCTCCAGCCGGGAGTCCAAAGTTGAACGTCTGTTCAAACAGGCTCGTGTCAAAATCCGGAAGCTGCGACTCATCGCGCTGGAGGGAAGACGGATAGAATTCCAGTGCAGGAACAGAGGATACGATCGGGATATCGTCCACTCCCCAAGACGTCCTTCCGAAATGAGGCAGCGCACTCGAAGGACGGCGTTGGCCAATGACCATACGAGCGTTCCGCGAGATGTTGTTCACAGGCGAAGCAGAGCGTGAGGTCGTCGCAAAGAACGATACAGAAGGGAGCGCAATGGGATAATGGAAACGCGAGTCGGGAAGAGGGACAGAGGAAGGCCGACGAGGAGGGTAAAAGCCCTGATGCTGCACCTGCGGGACAGGAAAAACCACCTTGGTCTGGTCCAACCTGCGAATAGCAGCAGCCAACTCGTCGCCCTTCATCCCCTCAAGCAACAGCTGCGCGACTTCCTCGCAACGTCTTTCAGATTCGGGCGTCGGCGCAGCCTTTTCCTTCTTGTTCTTGTTCCTGTTCTTGTTGTGCACCGGTCTGAAGCGGTAGCCCGGGTATTGCTTCGAGTGTGCTTCCTTCTCCTGCTTTGCCTTGATCTCCCACGTGCGCTTTTCCTCGAGAGGAAGCGCACGCCAGCAGTTGCCAATGATCTTTGACAGTGAGCCGTGATTCGTCTCGATCGATCCAGGAACATGCTTCTGTCGAACGAAATCGGCGCGGAAGAGCATGAACGCATTGGGTGGGCGGGGGATATATCCAAGCGACCTGCGCTTGCCGGGCGGTGCACGTCTCTTCGAGGTCAGATTCGGCAGTTGCTCAGATGGTGGGAAAAGCTGTGCATCAGGGGATAGCGACGCCTCGTCGATGGTGTCCAACGCTGGATCATCGTATTCCTTGTAGGTGCCTGGTGTGACGTTGGGTGCAAACGTGACAGAACGTGGCGATGGCGATGCGCCGTAGATGCCTGGTCTGATGAGGTCGGCTGCGAGGATGGGTCAGAAGGGAGGAGGGAGCGCGGAATGAGCGCTTACAGGTTGGACTTGCGAAAGCGGACGGACGACGGCCAATGGAATAGCGACCATGAATTCGGGACGGAGGCATGACAGAATTCTAGCACAGAAAGAGCAAGACAAAAAGAAAAGAAAAGAGGCGGATGGGAGAACAAAAGACGCTAATTGTTCTTTATATCAACCGAGAAAGTCGACCGAAGACGAGGACCCGGGAAACCCCACTTGCCCACGGTCACCGCTCGGCTCACGGCGATACGCCATTACCGAGTGCTCGTTTTGGCTGTTTGTTTGTACCGCAAACGGATGGTCGTTTATGGCTGCCCGTTATGGTAATCTCCCCATCCCACACCATCCACGCCCATTCCTCGCGATGGATCCAATCTCGTTGCCAACATATTCCTGTGTCCCGCGAGCGTTCGAGAGCGCAGGGACACCCATGTTTTCTCTATGATCGGTTTTTGAGCGGATCACTGCAGGTGAAACGATCGGCACGAGGTCCGTATGCAGCATGCGGTCGCACCACTTTCGCCTCACTCCAAACCTCATCCATTACGAAACCCCCCGCATCGAATACGACAGTACTTCTGGACCTCGGAAGGAAGTGGTGAGCAACATCCCCCCGAGATTGACCGAGGGCCCGCGCCACAGACTATCGCATACCGATTCACCACGGTCCGTCTGGTGACACAGAACTTGGAAGATGCGAGGACTCTAAGCGTCAGTCACGTCCAGGGATGACCTTCCTCGACTTCCAGCAAGCGAGAGAAGAACTTGATCCGTCGTAGCGAAAACGCCACGAATTGATGCGCCCGAGACTCGCCGTAAATCGCCGGTCCTAACGTATGCCATCATGTCGAGATGACTTGGTACTCGCTGGCGCCCGTGTTCCTCGCAATGATGGACACTTCTGATGCATGCTGCGATTTCCTATGCTACCCGTCGACCACATTCAGGGGGGTATCTGGCGCAGATGGTTGATTCATTCGGTTGCAGCAAGCAACAGTCAACGTCTACCAGTGATCCGTCGCAATTCCCAATTCATATCGAAAGCGCGATCGCGACACGCAACGACATAATGAAATAGGTGGCTTTTATATGTGCATCTCCGACGATCACGCCCTCATGAACTGATAGCGCTCACCAAAAGTAGCGATCAGACATGCTTCACAGATATCGCTCTCGCTCCAAAGGCTTTGACGAATCGTAAGCTTGGTGGGTATCGATCAGTGCGGTGCAGTTCCAATGTCCGTCCACTGCCACACGATCGTCGATGAGGATAGATGACGGACCATTGCCCCCCCTAGATCTGAGTGACGGTGCCACCCTCTGTCGTTCAGGTACAATGACCCCATATTCAAGTCGTCATGATGTAGGGACCCTTCGTCGTTGGACGATGAGCCCACTCACTGGCTGTCGTCGTCCGAACCGGTGGAAAATTCGCATCCGAGGCTCGACCTACGAGATCGTACAGCTCGGGTCCTCGCACGAGCAACGCTCGTTTACGACGATCGACCGTATTCGACATCCGATTCTGTTGCCTCGTGTTCGTCGGATGCACCGCCTCAAGTCTAGCATCCGAGTCGTCCCTGTGCGAGCCTCGAGGTGGGACGAATCTGGACCGCATGTTCACTTTTTTTTTTTTCTTGCTTTTTTTTTTTGGAGTTCCTCGCCCATATCGATGAACGAATCTTTTTTTTTTCACCTTCAGGGACCACCAGACGAGGACTTTTTTTCTTTTTTCTTTTTTGATCACGATGATCGATGATCCTCCCAATGCCATTCAACGTGCACGCCTTCTCCCCTCCCCCCCCGGATCCCGCGGACGTCCTAGAACCACGCCAGAAGCGCTCCTATCGGTGTCATATCACATCGTACTTTTAAAAGACGATCACGACCCGCTGGTACACGTTACACACACCAGCGTTCCCGCTCCGAAAGCTGTTGCTGGACACCATCCTGATCCTGATCCTGATCGATGGTACGAGCAACATGCTTACCAGCGAACGCACCTTTTTTTTTTTTTTTGATATGCCCGCTCTGAGTGGGTACTACACCCCTCCTTGCTCGCTCCAACCCGACGCTCACCGAGGCGCTCATCCTCGCCCATATACCAACCATGTACCATATACGATGTGCCATGTACCATATATCAATCGATCGTGAATTAGATTCGTTTTCAGGGACGACATGTTTGATCACGATGAACGTTTGAACCTCGTTGCACCGTCGTTGGAACCCCTCCCCCCCCCTCCCCCCTCCCGCGGACGTCCTAGAACAACGCCAGGGATGCTCTTATTATTATGTAGTGATGTACCCGGATTCACCTGGTTGCACGTTCGTTCGTGTAGTTGTATTCATCGTTCATCGCTACATACACGGGCCCTTGGCCCTAATACCAGCAAAAAAAAAAAAAGTAAGCAAGTGGGTACTAAGTACTACCTGTCCAGCCATCATGCATCATACATCATGCATCACGCGGGTTCCTCAGGCCTCATGCACATGCACATCCTTCGTGGCCCTCGCACCATCGATACATCATTCACGACTCTCAGAAATAAACATGTCAACGTGCAGAACAAGCCCCCCTTCCCCCCCCCTCCTCCCGTCCGCTCAAGAGAAGCAAAAATCCCGTTCTCCGATTTTAAACACCGATCGTGCGCGCCCCGCGTTTCACGTCCAAAAAGTACACCAAATATTCATCGAACACGTATGAGAACGAAACGGATCGCGACATTACACCTCAGCTAACTTGCCTCGGCTGTGAACGGAAATGGCAAGGGCAATGGCAAGGCACATCAGTCAGTCGATCGCGCGAGGTCCGAATCAAATCATCGACTCACCCTCACTTCCTCCCCCGTCTTCCTGATCCAAACCGCGGGTCGCTCCGCCGTCTTTGCCCCCTCCTCTCCATCGTCCCACGTATAACTCACACCAACCGCCAAACGCGTCCCATCACAGTTGAACGCGGCCGAAGGAATCGCAGTCGAGTATTTGGGGTATTGCCGCAGCCGTTTCTTGACCTTGTGATCCCAAATGGACACCGTACCGTCAGACCCTGCAGACGCAAACGTGTTGTACCTAATCCAAAGTCGATCAGCATTCATGACGTTCTCACAGAGATTCAAAGTTGGACTGACACGGGATGGAAAGCGAGTGCGTTGACTGGCCAGACGTGGTCGACATCGTCGATCGTCTGCCGGTGGCATTTGAATGCATACTTTTTGTCCTGGGCTTCTTGACTCGGATCAAAGTACTCGACGCCAATCCGACCTTCGACTGAACCGATAGCATACCCTGCAACCAAGCACGCAACGCCACACGTTCAGTATGAGTCGAGAATACATGCGCTCGAGGAGAGAGGCGCGTGTGGCTGACCCACCTTGCCCGTCTGCCATGCATGCCAGACTCCGCGTCATAAACTTTAAACTACTTTCCCTCGTTTGCGCCGGCTCGCTCATCTTGCGGATATCATAAATATGGAACAACCGACTCGCCATGGCTACCACGAGCGTGTTGTTGACGAGGTCCATGTTATACACTCGCTCAGGAAGGGCATGCGACGACACCCCGGCCGTCTCCGCGCGCGGATCCCAGAAACGCAGCGACTGATCCCAAGAGCCAGTGATGAGGGCATCTGCGTGTCGCGTCCCACGTTCAGCGAACCGACCCACGAAAAAGAAAAGAGAACGTCGAGATGAAAAGAAAAAACCCACTTTGTTCGCGGGCATAGTTCATGGCAGATACCGTATTCTCATGTTGACCCAGATACGTGACTTTTTCGGTCGACAAGTCAAGCCTACAGACGGAGACCAAAATTTTTAAAAAGTGAACCCGATCGTGCCACACGAGCGACGCCAAAAGAAGGAAAACGAGAAGAAAAAAACAACGTACTCTCGTACGCCCGTATCCAACCCTCCACTATACGCGTGCGTAGTATCCCCAAACGTGCACGCAAGCACAGCAGCGCGATGATCAAATTTCGCTTTTTGCTCGTTCGCAAGGATATCGTAGAAGCGGACTGTCTAGACGACACAACATGAGCAAGCGAGGCCATCTGTGGAAACTTACTTTAGGCATACCGTGTCCCAGGAAGAGACCAATAGCTGATCTGGGTTCGTTGGCGAGAAACGTACTTGAGCGACGCTGTCAAAAGGAGGTGAAGATAGTTCGAAATGGTCTTTGGACTGGATAGTCAGACATGCGTCCCTCGTATATACATGATTGACTTACCTGCCATGGCGTGTTGACGTGGATATGTGTGCAGCAGCAAGAAACGGAAATGCGCTAAGAACAAGGGCCCATCTCACGTGACCTGCGCGATCCTCGTCGCGAGGACTTGACGAGGCTCTTGTAAGTCGTGTTGCTCGTTGCCAATATTTTTTTTCGTGTTTCTTACCCACAGCTTGGTCCACTCCTCAATGACTCGTACGGCAGGTACGGAGCACTGCCGCTACTCTCAGCTACCAATTTGCTGGTCTCCCAAGATATGCATTCTGCTGCGCAACCTCGATACGTACAGTGAGTACCGCAATAAGGGATAAAAAGTCACAACAACAGGGTATCTCCGAGACGGTGCCGGGGGACGTGGTGTGCGAGAGGGTACGTGATATCGTCAACTCGAGGGCATAATCAAAAATGATGGTAGGTAGATAGCGGGTGACGCACGATAAGTGTCGAATGTGCACAAGAGTGGATGTCGTCGGGAACGGGAAATGCGTAAAGTGAGTATGAGGGGGTTATGGACATGGAAAATATCACTACAACTAATCCAACAACAGGTTTATCCACAATTAAACCAAGAGGAGCGCATGTTTTTGAAAGAAAAAAATATATGGGTGAGTGGCAGCAGCGCGTGGGTATTGTGGATGCGTGGTTGAAGGGTCTTATACAGATGAGTCCGTTATGTGCGCAGGAGAGTCCAGGAAAAAGTCAATGGACGCCAGCATACATTGGTCTAATATCCGTGATGTGCAACGAGCATGCTTTCGAAATTGAAGAGTTGCTCGAACGTGTCTTGGTTCTGCGAATCAGTGGAGTATTGACCTACTTCTATCACCACGGGATCATAGGGACCAGGGGTGTATCCGATGTTGAATGTCCCGGATGGAACAGGTGGCAGAAGAATCTCGTCGCCGCACCCGGGAATACCGAGCTCGACTGGTGGAATGGCGTTCATGTCGAATTCGTCGCCCGCAAGCATTTGACTCTGGCTTCCCCATGCTCCGGCCGCCTCCCACGAACATGGCGGGTAACCAAAGTTCAAAGAGCCTCCGCAGAAAGTGTCCACCTGTGAACCGAGCTCGTCACATGGTGCGACAGGGTACGAGAAATCAACTGGCAAGCAGTTCATGGGAGAGAATGTGCCTGACGCTGGCGATGACGGTCCGGATACTGAGCTGACCGTGGACGCAGGCGATCCCATCTGGTGGACGACTTGATTCATCGATACAGGATGCGGGTTTTCAGACATTCCAGCATAAAGACCGCAGGCCTACCGAAAGCGATTAGCGAACGGACCCATTCAGAGCCATTCCAAGGACTTACATTGACACCTGGGAACATCTCTGACGGGGAATATTGCTGCTGGGGCATAGCAGTATTCGAAGCCACGAAATCGAATTGGGAAGACGAACTTGATCCGTGATCCGGATGGGATGCTCTCCGGTTGATCATCGGGACCATTGATGGTGACGTAGGGCATGAAGGCATGTAAACCGACGGAATCTGGATGGTCTGGCAAGGCGGCGGGGTAGGAGCCGAGGACGAACGGCCGTGATTCTTGCCTACCGCAGGTGCACACAGGGGAAGGACGAACGAAATGCTGCTTTCCAAATCGCCTTCTTCGCCACGCTTCCCCTTCTTCCCCTTCCGGTCCTTGGTCCTCTGGGGTCGATAAACGTAATTGGGATACATCTGCTCGTGCTCCTTCTTCCTCTCCTTTGCCAACTCCTCCCAATAGAGACGCTCCTCGGGTGAGAGTGCCTTCCATTGTTGGCTGATCGTTTTGGATAGATCGGCCTGGCGCTGTTTCTTCGTAGGTCCATCGAGTGCTGTTGCCGTGTCTTCCTGGGCTGCTTGACGGTCTTCGCAGCATTTCCTGCGGAATAGGATGAAGGCATTCTCGGGGCGCTTGATATAATCGTCGTCGCCCTTTCTAGGTCTGCGCTCGATATCGCTGCATATGGACGACTTGCGACGTTTCTGCGATGATGTTGGTGAGGCGGGGAACGTGGACAGTGAAGTCGCTGATGGGTTCGTGGAGAACATGGGTATCGACGATGAGGTGGTGCAGGATGATTCTGAAGGTGAGATGGGAGAAAGAGTGCGAACGAGCGTGGGTTGTGAAGGACTGAGCGTAAGCTTCCGGAGATCTGGCTCGAACGGAGAGGCTGTTGGAGACGAGTAAGGACAGGATTCGGTTTGGTTGAAAGCAAAGGAGATGGCGCGCGGCGTCGGCGAAAGAATGGCCAGGGATGGCGGTTGAATGGTGTCGGTAATCACCTCAAGTGCTGCGTATGGTGAGTGGTTAGAGACTGATCGAGGAGGAGGAGGAGATTGGAGTGGGGAGAGGGCTTACATTGAGAAGGGGTATCGCGAGTGCGTAGGGCAGGCATGATTGTTCAGGGGACGATGAACAATGGCTGCCTGGTGAGCAAGCTCGTTCGGGCAATGGGGGGGAGTAATGGGAGGGAAGGGCTGATGTGACGCTGGTGTTTGAATAATGAGGTTTCGCTGACGGGAACGAGGCTGCTGACGGATGTCGTTGTCACACAAGCGCGATCGCAAAAACAATTGAGCGAGTGGGGCGCAAAAGCGAGAGACAATACGAACTACTCGTTATATACGTAGAGTCCGACTGGAGGTCGAAATCGTGTCGAACCTAAAGCTTGGGATGGGATGGCGGCAGGGGCAGGATACCGGATTCGGATGAGAAGACCCGGATTAGTGAGACAATGAAGGCGAACTTGAGATGCACGCTTATCAAATCGACAGCCGTGCTTTGTCGTATGAGACCAATTTCGCGTCCATTCCGTGTACAAACACCGCACAAATAAATATCTTATTGTCTTTTCGCCGTTTTCGCCACCTTCCTCGGCCGGCGACATTCCCAAGATATCTTCTCCCAATTTCGCTAAAAATTCCGTATTTTTTCCCTCCTCCTTATCTGCAAACTCAGATCCTGCCAGTGACTCGTTAAACGTGACACACGTAATATCTTCCATTTGCCGCTCCTCCTCCCGCGGCACGACGACATCTGGTTCAGCTCAGACCAGTCTCCGCCGACGGCCCCGCTTGCTCAGATCGTTCTCTCTCCCTCTCTAGTTCCTTCCGTCCATTGCTCTTCCGTGCCACCAGATTTGCGGATGGGATGCAGACACAGCACAGCATCTCCACATTCAACTTTCCTTTTATGGAACTTTGGACCCAACAGTCCGTCTCTGCTCCTCCCAACACGCGCACGGTGAGGGCCCGTCGAAAAAGCAAACCTCCAGCGCCAGCAATCCCACCTGTCGGACCCTGGAGGCGCTGTGTGTGATTTACCTTTGCGGTCATCCCTAATCATCGCTGGCTGTCCCGGTAGTACTACAATAATCTACATATACCCCTCATCCCGATAGCTACCGTTCGCCCGCGTCTCTTTCTCTGTACCATTTCTGTCGGTTTCTTGATATCCGATACCAACCCGGCTCCTCACGCGCCGTACTCCCGACCTCTCGTACGGTGTGGACACGCCCCATCGGCGTGACCTGTTTTTGGTACAGCCCCGCTGGGTATCGGGACACGGGCTTTCGAAAGCGGTCCATGTCGACGTCATCAGGGGGCTCGTTCGTCGTGCTGCGTCGCACTCACATCCACCCACCCCCGCACTCCACCTCCACCCGCAGGTCATCTCGCTAACGTAGGTATGCCGTATCATTCCTTCCACTCGACTATTTTTTTTTTCCCATTTCCGTTATGCACGGCACATCGTTGGGTCTTGGGTCTATCGGGTTAGCCGGTCATGGAAGATGCGTGATGTGATTGGAATTGGAAGCATACGTCGCATGTTGGCGGATGCTAGAGCGAAGCTCGACCCGCCCGCGCGCTTTCCCAACTCTCGCAGCCGAATTCCTTTGCAATTGCAATCGCAATCCATCGCTCACACACATGCACGTTGGGCGTTTACCACCGCGGACATGTCTACCCAGAGCAATCACCCGCGCCTCCAAAAAACATACCCTTTTTCCCTTGGCAAGTCGCGCGCGGCGGATGTCGTAAACCGGCAAGCGTCAACGTTTCAACCTTCAGGAAGACTCGACCCTGTGGAAATCGTCCTCCTCAACGATAAGTAATCGCTCCGTCCGTCCGTAGTTCTGTTCTCTGTAGGCTCTAGCAATCCCACAAAAGTCTAAATATGCGTCGTCCCTTGATCGGGATAACTCGGAGTTTGTACATGTCTTGGGCGGTCCGAGCGTGCTGTTGGCTTGAAACCCCAATGAACGGATCATCATCGTCGAGTGATTCGGTTCTAGTACTTCAGGGGATCAAGTGAAGCCGGAACTTGTTCGATTGACATTGACAAAGGCGGGTGCTCCTCTCCTCATTAACATTCCCCATAGCGGATGATGATCACAAGAGAACGAAAGAAAAAAAAAGATCAATCGATGTTCCGATCAGGGCATCGCCGCGGCTAGTCTGTTGGGGCAAAACATGACATGGAAGTCCAGTCAGATGAAACGCGATCAATATCGACCGCGTACAGCATTTCACGCCCTTGAGACGCGGAGGAATCGCTACATAGCCAAGCCGCAATCGACGATCTAATTAGGGAATCACTCCACGAAGACGCCACACGAAACATATATCGTAACGTCATCGTTCTGAGCAAAAAAAAAACAACAAAAAAAAAGAGGGGGGGGGGAGGGCCACCCTGACAGAGAAGAAAACGTTCGTCCGGGCATCCGGAGATCGTTCAAATAACGAGTCGGTTGAAACGTCTGGCGGGGTACATACTCGTTCAGGTTCAGGGAGACCTGGGAGAAACGCATCAAAGGGTCAGCGCCGCATTCTTATTCTTCCCATGATTCGGACTCACATCACAGAGCTGCTGGTAGAGGTGGTACGGGAAAACGACTACGGCGATAAACCCCGCATGCTAGAGTCGATTGGGCAGCAGGACGATGTCCATGGGTGTGACCATTCTCGAAGAGAGACCGATACGGTCCACTAACTCCGTGCCACGAGGCACCCTTCCAGCCTTCCCAGACGAGGTTTCTTCGTCGCTCCATACGGGTACGATGTCATGTACAGGTGCCAACGCCGTCCTGCGGAGAGGCGCACTACAGCCCGGCATGCTAAGCGCATGTCAAGTGACGCGGCTGTATTTCTGAATGCGGAAACCACGAGGCGATAGTACGCATCACCCGTTTTTCTCGTGGGGATCGGGATCCCTCGGACGAACACCCCCCCAAAGACTCTGGTCCCCCCCCCCCTGCCCCCCCGTCCTCACAGAAAAGCGTGGAGTGGCAGGGGAAAGCGGTCTACTCGTGGATGTTCTCAACACGTGGTGTATTATCTACCCGTTTATCCCGTATCTACGAACAAACTTCGTTCCATACCGTCCCAAGTCCCCAGAGTCAGCGCACGTGTGGTGTAAGAGTGATACCATAGTAGACCCAAGGCCATGTGGATGCGGCGATACGAGAACAATGAGGAAGCATGCCCCCCCCCCCCCCTCCCCCCACACACAGAACAGATCAACTCACACCTACATATGCATATGTAGGATCCGGACGAGTCGATCGCTTCGTAACAGTCCTTTCGGCGATAAGGCGTCTATCATGGCGCTGAGACGCTTTCTTTCTTTGGACGGTGTATATGTATGTATTCAATTCACGCCTCGTGTCGGCCTCCCCCATCGTGGGCAACTCTGTCCCGGTACGTTGGGAATCCGTACGCCCGTTGCGGAAGGAGGTGAGATGGGGACTTCTCAGCGGGGTGTTGACTCGAGCGTGGTTATCGGCGTAGCAACCCCCCCCCCTCCCTCCGAAAGTCCGTGTATGGCACGTTTCTTGGCCCCAACCCCGATCCCTTTCTGGATATCGATGGAAGGGACGAGATGAAATAGAAAATATCGAGTCACTCTCAAACCGGATGTGAGATCAGATAATATGCCGCACGCAGCCTTTTTCTTTTTTTCTTTTTTCTTTTTCTTTTTTTCTATTTATTTTTTTTATGGTCCGGATCGGCCTGACGATCCGAATTCAGACTCTGGTGCACGAACAGGCTTATAATAGTGGCCGATCGGACTTGGCGCCGGATAGGCAGAAGAGGCGTGTTCCGTGCCAGGCTATACTTAACACACACCGGTACCGTCTTATAATCACACCCACATCCCGACTGCACACGAGTCAGAATCTGATGCGCCTGAGCGTGGAGAACGTCGTGCGAACGGGATAATCAAAATCAGCGAACAATGGGGAACGGCCCAGCACGATGTTCCGGGCATGTGAGCTATCAGCGCGAGAACGTACGTAGAAGCTGGTGGTGCCTGTATTCAACTCTGCGAGGTAATACGATTGGTCAGTGAGTTAGAGGTAGCTATTCACTAGCAGGCCGGCAGTGGCCGTTCATCTCCCGCAAGTGACGTTCGATTAAACTCAACTGTGAGCGCGTCAGGCGCCCACGATTGGTGATTCGAACGATTCGAATGAATGGCTTCTATGGGTTACCAGATGAGGGAATGTGTGACTCAATTCCTTATCAACCTCGTTCGTCCGCTTCACAGATTGAAGAGAAGTTCACCACTGGAAACAAAGCACAAACTCGTTCAGGCTCTGATAATGACCTACGGGTTTGGGCCGAGCCTTTGTTCCTCAAGTTGGTATCCCGGGATCGAGTTGGAGATATGATTTCATTGATTAGATGGAGAACTTGGGCGCAACTCCTTACTCGGGGCAAGCACTTCGGCAAACGAACGTGTATGTAACCATGTGATACCGATGTGAAAGGAGAGAATCGTACGAGATCACCCCGCGCCAGGATAGGCCAGTTACCTAGCACCTAACGTTCCATCGGTGACCGGTCACGTCAGGAGCAATCTAAGATGGATGAGGGTTGGTGCGAGTTAAACCGAGTCATGGTTGCATGAACCACGATAATGATGAAACAGCAACAGCTTAGGAAAAATGCATTAGCGTCATTTCATTCAGTACGGAAACTCAGTTACGATAGGAATGTAAGGTGATGCGAGTGTTCCGTGCGTGGAAACAGCTACCATAACCCTATAGAGCGGACAATGCGAGATCAAGTAGATTCAATGGGGCGGGAAGCCGTGAATGCATGGTGACAGGGGCAAAACGTGGCATGCTCCGCCTCCCACAGTGCCAAATGCCCCATTTCCGTGCAGAGCGGTACATCCTCGTACCAGTACACTCGGACACGGGAACCTGCTCCGCAGTGATGCGACTGATGATGCGTGAAACCACGAGGGGAAAATGAAATCAGGCTTACCTGAGGCGACGGACTCAATCTTGCCCAAGTTGACTGCCTTGGAATGCAGGTTCAATGTTACCTTCTTTTAGCAAAATCGCCGAATCGTGTAGTGCACATCCCAAGCGTCGCAAGTCATGGAAAGCGGAATGAACTCGTATTGATGATCCGGCCGACCCTCCTCGGGCTATGAGGGTGGGCGGGCCTTGGGCCAAATATACATGAAATGGGTCATTGGTGAAGTTCCAAAAGGTTCGGTAACTTACGGGATGGAATGGAGAGTTCATGCGCTGCGTAGGACCTAGAAGCCTCCACCGGTGGGTAAACGGAGGTGTCACACTACACAGGCACTACTACTGGCGATGGATTCCTGGAAAGTCAGCTTGAAGGATGATGGTGGCTGCATCGATGACTAAGCGGGTTAACCCGACAATCAGAGGTGTTGGTTACAAGGGTTCGTCCTGTTTTTTTAGTCCTCTCCATCTCAATTCGATCTCTCGCTCCTTTTCCCTTCCAAATGCTCTGGAACGCGCTCGAGGCACAAGGCGATGGACAGGGTGTCTGTCATTCAGCTTTTGGCATGATTGCCAGACGTTCTGGCGACTACGCGCTTCGGGCTTCCATCTTCGACTAACGTTCCCCCGCCATCTGACCCTTACTCACTGGCATCGATTCGATTTTCCCTGTTGAGTCACCGTTTGACTGGGTTCTGAAATGTATCGAATTTCGGGCTGGCAGTGCGTATTTCGTTACGCCGTCGCGCCAGAAATTGATGATAAAATCTCGGCTCATATGCGCTAGTGCCCATGGGACACGAAGCCCGTCCCGGATAGGATGGAAGCAATCGTCCGCGCTGCTTAGTAAGCGTTCGGGGTCGTCCGCAGGCCGTCTCTTATGGAAGTTGCACACCGTTTGGGTCCGCTCAACGTTACACGTGTAACGTCAACGACGTTTTTCGACGTCGGAAAGCGTAGCTATTTCAGGTGCAAATGGCGAATACGGCTCTCCTTTGACAGCAGGTGACGGCTCGCCGCCTCCGCCTCAGGCTTAGCGCGATTTCGTCGTGTGGTCGATTTGATGTTTTCGCCGCCGGTGGTCACTTTTTTCTCACTATTAGGATCAAAAGTGGCAAAGCCTCTCATCATTCCGCACGTCACGCAATCAAACCCCAAAACGACACGGCCGGACCTAGACCAAGTTCTGGAAGCTATCGTATGTTGGACGAAAGAGGTGGTCCAGGACGGTTGCGATTCTCCAGTTACATTCGTTCGCGTTGGCACTGCTAAGTCAATCATGTCCAAAGTCTTTTTTGTCGTGCTCTCATCCTTTGGCTTGCAACATCATCGTATTGTCTGTCACATGCATCTGAAGCACAGCCCAATGTACTACGTCATACTACGCTACGTCCTCGGAAATGACACTGTAACCCTGTCTGCACCCATGTCGATTTATCCGTTCATCGGTCGATATGTACAGGGCTAAGCGGGGACGGGTCAGTCCCGTCAATTGAGTCCAAATCCGCTTCAGGAGTGAAAGTTCAAACGCCATATGGTCCCAAACGTATATATTATCGTACCGTTGTCCCGGTTCGTTGTCACCAGAATTGGTCCCGTCGGCGCCCGGTAACCATATTCGGAACAAGGACACTCGACCATGGGAAGTGGACCATCGAGGAAAGAAGTCACTCCAACCTCCACTAGCTACCACCAGACCAGCGAGAAACTAAACTTTGTTGGGATTCAAGCTCAAGGACCGCCCACACTACGCCCACTTCTAGAAATTCAATGGATATGAACGACGCCGTTATCTTGATGGTTGTCAGGTGAACGCAAGAAAAAAGCAGCTGACCGATCGCCAACAGGTCAGAAGACCTAAAGAGTAAGTAGGTGCTCAAGCTCCGAGTTCGAAGACCTTACCACATACTTGGATGGTGTGGGGTCAGTTGGACGACATCGGTGTTTGATGCGGAGTTATTGTACTGGTAGAGTTTGATACTTCACATCGTCACATTGAATTCTAATCGTGTGCTTGCTTAGCGAACGACGGAGGTTGGCAAGTTCGCGTCAGTGTCGATGGTACTGCATATACGTCTCTAAAAGACCTGTTGACGTGGGTAGGCTTGCGGATAGAGCGGCGATGCCGATGATACACTCAGAGGTCGAACGACAGAACTCGAGCCACCAAGCTGGTCGATTACATCAGCTCTTAGGTGTGCCGCTGACTGGGCCAGGGTTAAGGTTACTGATGCTTGTCGTTCCACCATCCAAGGTACGTTTTTGGCACCGCAGCTTGCAGGAACGCTGAATGTTAAAGGAGATCTCACGGCCACGGAAGAGCAATGAAACGCCATCGATCAACTTCGTCCCCGCCACGACGGGATACGGTCGTTCAAGCCTACGGCGACGCGAACACCACGAGCTCGGACCGACCTTCTACACACGCTTCGAAGAAACTGAAGCTACTCGCCCATCATACTATCTGTTCACCATTTCCTGACTTCCTTCATCCATCCACGGAAGATGCACGGGCTATTTATGCGCTTCTAGCTTCGCACACGCCAGGAGGGGCTCCAGTCCACAGCGCACCCTTTGCGGATTCGAACTCTGCAACGACGTGCGGACACACGCCAAACGTCATCGACGCGCTCATTGGAACGATTCTCTCTCAGAACACCTCGTCTGCCAACAGTTCTGCCGCCAAACGTTCCTTGGACGGTCTTTTCGGCCAGGGCGAACCCGGTTTTGAAAAGATGGCAAAGGCGGACAGACAGACGATCGCTGATGCTATTCGGTCGGGCGGTCTCGCGAATCGCAAGGCAAAGATCATCCAGGGAGCGCTCACCGCGGTGAAGAAGAAACATGGGCGATACGACCTTCAGCATCTCGCGGCGCCGGACGTGACGGACGAACGCGCGATGCAAGCGCTCGTCTCGTTCGACGGTGTCGGCCCCAAAACAGCCGCGTGTGTATTGTCGTTTTGTCTCGGACGACAGGCGTTCGCGGTGGACACGCATGTGTTCCGGCTGTCGAAACTGTTGGGATGGGTCCCCGAGACTGCGGATCGAGTTGGGGCGCAGGCTCATTTGGAGCTGAGGATTCCTCCAGAACTTAAATATGGTTTACATGTGATGATGGTCCGCCATGGCCGTGCTTGCCGCGGATGCAAGAAAGATGGGAGAGGGCCATGTCCCTTGAAGAGTTGGCTGAAGGAGAGAACGACGATGCAGTCAGACCCGGAAGGAATGGTCAAGGAAGATTGTGGTCTCGGCGACTCCAAGGCACTTTTACTGGGCGTGTAAACGGTTCGCCATCATCTCGTCGTTATCGATATCCATAACCTAGAGCTTATGCACGCTTCAGCGAGGTGTTTACGTCATTCCGAAGCAGATGATTCATGGCGAACGCGTATTCCTCATCTATTAATCTTTTAATTTCCGTGTACACTAGGCAGACTGACTCGTGATATTCGGATTTCGTTTCCTGTGTACAGGTTCAGTTGACTTTTCGACATGTATAGTCGCTTGCGAAGGGAAACACCGAACGATATTCTTGCAGATTGCACTGGTTCGAATCTATCAGCTCGCGAAACGTACTATATGCCAACGCCACACGTGAAGTCGTGAAGTCGTGAACAGTCGACGTCCTTGGTGTTACGATCAGCCAGCTCATACATGGGTACGTCGCATCCCCGACTTGCTCTTTTTCTGGGAAACCGCGACAAGGTACGTTTGCTGCCCCCCCCCCTCTTGCCTTGACATCTGACGAGACATAGCATATAGACTGACGATCTTGTCCTTGTCATTCGCTGCGACGTACTACGATAGTCCAGGGTACCAGGGTAGGTTGGGAACGATGCGTACTAGAGTGAGTGGTAACATCGCTCTGGTGAGGGGTCATATTTTAATTTTTTAAATCCTACAGCGATCGATCGGTGTGGCTGCGGCGAAACGTTTGTCGCGTCTGTGAGCGGTCACATAATACTCGCCTGAGAACTGAGAACTGAGAACTGAGAACTGAGAACCTTGGACCTTGGGCCTTGAGAAATTTTGAAAGGTCGTCCCGAAACCGATGGAAATACGGCTCGTTGAATTTTATATATACTTGCGCAGCGCTGATCCATCGTTCAAGGACAGAGACAAGGTTTCGTCGCGTATGTTATGTTATGTTGACGCTACTGGAGCACTCGACGTGGCCCACCTCTCCGATCTGCCACCATGGCCCACTCGGCCAAGCACACCGCGCAGCTCATGTGACTCGTACGGTCGATATGCATGCTCGTGATGCATAGGCTCGTGATGCATGAACCCTACGCTCAGGGTGAGCCAGACCTCGACTAAAACATAGTCTCGCTTGGTGGTCATCAGGAACCGTGGTTATGCATCATGGGTATATCGAGCGTATATGATATCGTGATTGGCAAGTTCGTATTCATGGACGCTTCCTGCGGGCTTCGAACCGAAGAACATCGGTCTACCTACTCGAGTAGATGGGTCGTCATCGTTATCGTCATCGTTTGGGGCGCTCCGCATGTAGCTAGCAACTGTGTAGTTATCTCTGTCGTGAATCACCGACGCCAAAAAAAAGAAAAAAGAAAAGAAGTCATGGGAGTTCACACGCTATCGCTCGTGCCCCTTGTTGGCAGTTGTGGCGTAGTCCGATCACCAAACTTTAACTACTTGGTGCCCACCCGGGCCGTACTATACCATACGTTCTCTCTCTACGATATGATAATCAAACCAAAAAAAAAACCCAAAAAAACTGTCGCTTGGGCTTACCTACCGACCTGAGTGAGTTGCCGGGGTCGGTCTAGTACATGCACTTGCACTACGGCACTACGGTATCGAGCATAAACCAGATTGCGGTATTGTCGAGTCGCGGCGTTCGGACCAGTTTCGGCCCGGGACCTCCTTCCAGTTGGACTCACGATGGGACGATGGGCCCATCCCGTCGTCTCACACAAGCAAGATACAGATACAGATACCTCTGCTAGTCACTGGTAGAGAGCGCTTTTCCGAGGGACTCTGAGCACCGTCGGGTGATGACGTTCAGGACGACGGTCCGTGGAGTGTCGGTCTCCCGTCGTGGAGGTTCGACGCGACGAGTTGGTTGTTCAACTGCTGCAGAGTCGAGCTTCAAGCCCCAAGCCCCAAGCCCCAAGCCCCAAGCTTCATTGAAGGACGACACGGCTCTTCGTCGGGATTCCTCGCTCGTGCGTTCTAGCTGGCCCCCGGAACAACTTGGGGGTCGTAGGGACAGGCAGTTCGTTTGTGACGGTGCTGCATCCTAGTCTTTCGGTAGGGTCGTGGCTCGCCGAGAGTCGTCGTCGCCGTCGGCTCCTTTGCACAGGCGCGCTTCCCTTCCGTCGGGATGGCGCTCTATCGTTGGACCCGACCGACGCATACATATGCATATGTGGCTAGCTTTTAGTTTGGGCGACTAGTTCCGACTGGGACATTAATGACGACGAGCATGTCCATCCGGATCAGACCCTTGGAATTGCGGGAAAAGTACGGAGCAAGTGTCGTGCCTCATCACTGATTTAGCAGATCGATGGAGGAGGACACGAGTCCCTGGACTATTCCTATTCGATCGTACACGCTCCTATGCTTACTATAGCCACAGAGCCTATCGCATTCCGATCCTTCATACTTGTACAACGCAGACTTGCTTGCGGCCAACCCCTCAGATCTCAAAGATTTTCGTGTAAGCACGCGAGTCTGGTCTGTGGCGAACTCGAACACCGCGGAAAACCCATACTTCTTTCTTCCCGCCGAATCCTAAAAATCTTGCACGCGGGAGCGAAACTGCCGCTTCAAGTTTGTAACCAAGTAAGCTTATCTCCTGTAGTGCATGAGAAGCAAAGACTTTTTTGTCCAGTTCCGGCGCTATCGAGTGAGAGGATGAGAGAGCGTTCGAGAGACGATTGATAGAACGCATCCGACCTCCAAATGCATTGCGCTTCAGTTCGACGCTGTAGGTCTCGTCTTCACTCGCGGTTTGCGCAGCTATTTTAAACGGCCAAGCGCTACGCAAACGGGGCCCGAGCTGCTCTCCAACACGTCGCGGGGGGCGGACAAGGGTCATTTTACGCCCTGATCGAGACATGTAGGCTACGAAGAAGTCGGAGTCTGAATCCTTTGCCATATCTCGAAATATAAGTTGTGGGTACTGAACCACAGGCATCAGTCAGGGAGTTCATGACAGCTTGGTAGGCTCACCGCGTAGCCTGCGTGTGATGAAGTCAAGTATTGATATCCCTGGTTGTAAGACCGCGTTTAGAGCGACTGCTATTCACTAGTGGGGAGAGAAGACGAACGCGACGGCGGAGACAGGTGAACAACTCTGAGATCATTCGCTTTACGCTATATGCAGTGGAAGAGTACTGTCAAGGCTAGTGAGGCTGGCGTGAACCGCTGCTCACATGATAGCATCGGGTCCTGTCGCGCTCCATGGATTTCTGGAGAACAAGACGCGCCACGAGAGAGGGGACGTCATTTGGCTCGATACACCATAGGGCCACATTGGTATGATATGTTCATTGATCTCGTCGAGTGTATCTTGATATGCTACATTCCCTAGACGAAGTTCGTTCGTGCTGTGAAACGAGACAAACATGTGGTCTGGAGAGAAGAAGAAGACGGCATGGAGGGATCGAGGCAGTCAGAGAAGCAGGGAGAGGGTCAGGGGGAGTGAAACATTTACTGGGCAGAAAGGAGGGACTGGAGTTTGTGTGCGTGCGAGTCGTTGGTGCCAACCGCTGGCGAGCGCTTGAGCTCGTCCTCGTTCTTTCAAGGGGGACTGCGGAAAGAGAGTCTGACCGCTTGACTGCATTATTCCTCAGAGCAGATTTGAGCGGTGGCTTTTCGGAGACGGGCTTGGGCCTGATCGTGGCTACGGGTTTTGGGGTGTGGCCAGGGACTTTTCTCGCCATGATGACAACGGAACGAACGTGATCAATTTCATGAATGCTTTCCTTTCTCGTGGGGCTGGACAGAGATTGCCAATATGTAGGTCATACCGGCTCTCCGCAAAAGTCCTTGTTCATCGATGTTTTGCATAGGCCGTGCGTTACTAATTCGTGTTTGAAGCCTTTCTGGGTCACGCGAGTTCTTCTATTACGATCGACTCGTTCACACCCAATGTTGAGATGAACGCTTGTGATCACGAAAATCGACCGTTCCCGTTCTAACGGAATCCGTCATTGAGTGCCATGAACATGTCACAACTTGGTCCATATGATCCGATGCCATGATACCTTGGCGGAGCAAACTCTAGCCAATGCGTTACGGGCTACGACCAGCCAGCATTTCTGCGCACCCTCTGATCACGATATCGTGCGCAAAACTTCAGTATGTCTCTTGGCTCTCTGATCTCCATACCCAACTAAGTTGTGCACTTCTCCTTGTCACTTTGAGCCTTTGTGGATGATTGGTTCGAACAGGGGAATGCCAGCGCTTGTGAAGGATGTTGATCGAACGTTCGCTGAGCTCACTGACCAACCTTGGCTGGCACCTCTTTTTGGGCACCCATCACCTCGAACAACTTGGGGCCGCCGATCTTGATGTGATGGTTCTGCGGATACTGTACGGCCGTTCCTAAATGATGATACAGATCAGTCTCACTCACAATCAAGTGCAAGAAGTGTCAGGTTCACTAGAAACTGCAGCGACAACCCGCACGAGCGTGCGTTGGATGACTAGAACAGATATTTATATTTGGACAGTCCGAAGTCAAACTCTGCGTGAAACAGTGCCCAGAACTTGGGAAAGACAAAAAGAAAGGTGACCAAGACATACTATATGGCTTGCATCAGTCAGCCCTGCGTGAGTCTGACAAAGAGAGAGAGAGAGATGACCAAGATCGATGTGGACCGAACGACGTGTTCCTGACGAGAAGTGCGCATTCCGAGCCCTTGAGGCACAAAAGAGACCGCGAACTCCCCACGTGCTCCTCTGCGCAAATGACATGTTCTCATACCTCCCTGGTGTCGTCCCACGCACAGTAATCCGTTTTTCCCACAACCTCGAGGGCCTGTACGCCTATAAGTGGGGTTGCCTGCTCATGCAGTCTTATCACTCCAGACCTCCAAGGAACCTTTCTTTCTGTTCTGCAAACAGTCCAAGTTCGTTGATCTCAAACCTGCACCATGAGCTGCTGTAGTAACAAAGTGGCCCCAAACGACGAGGCGAACCTGATTCATATCGTGAACGAGGCATACAGCAAGATAAGTAGAGAAGGTGCCGATCAAGCCTGTACGTGACCCCTTTCCCGAGCGCTCGTACGCTCGTGTGTCCATGTCAGTGACCGTCGAGTTTCCAACTCACAGATGCCGACCGTGTCGCAAACGCGTTTGGATACACTCCCGAACAGCTTCAGTCGGTCCCAGCCGAATCACATATGGGATTGAGCTGTGGAAATCCCATTGTGGGGGCCGCGATAAAGGAGGCGAGTGGTACGCTTTTTCCACGAGGCGAATGTCGTCACTGAACTGCTGCATATGTATTATTAGGGAGAGACGGTCCTCGATCTCGGCTCCGGCGGGGGCGTGGACGTCTTACTCGCTGCTGCCAAAGTGGGTCCGACCGGACAAGTCATTGGGCTAGATAACTCAGACGTAGGTTCCATGAGTCCAGATGCTCAAAATATGTTGACCTCAGACGAACGCATTAGGATATGATTGCTCGGGCTCGACTCAACGCTGCAGCCAAAGGCCTCAAACCGCCCCATGTCGCATTCGTAAAGGCGCCATTGACGGGAGATCTGCCGATCGAAAGCAACTCGGTGGATTGCGTTCTGTCTAACTGCGTGATCAACTTGTTGCCACCTGCGGGTAAACTCAAGGTGATGCAGGAAGTGTACCGCGTTCTCAAACCTGGAGGGCGTGTCAACATCGATGACGTACGGTCAGCTATGCGTAGTCATACACAACTCTGCTCATGCACACACAGATCATAGCCAAGAAATCGTTTCCAGATTCCTTGCGGTCCAACATGGCGATGCATGTTGGTTGCATATCCGGCGCCATACCGGTTCAGGACTATCGAGCGTTGATGCAGGACGCGGGCTTCAAAGGTGGGTCAATGTTGGAAAAAGTGATGTTACTGATATCGAATTTATGTTGCCAGATGTTTCATTCCAGGGGAATCAGAGTGACCTCAATGTCTACGGTCTGACTGGATGCTGCGCGACATCTGCTCCCACTGACATTGAAGATTTGAACGAATGGGCCGGTGAGCACCGCGATAGTAGCGTATCGTTCGCACTGACCAACATCCTCAAAAGAGTCCTACCACACGTATGCTACGAAGGGCGGCAGCTCTGCTGCCGCTAACTCGATCCCGGGATCCGCTCTCAAGAATTGGTGGGACGCGTACCCGGCTCCGGCGTCATCCCCGAGTCATTTGGAGTGCGGAGAGGTCGCAGATCTCATCAAAAATCCGGAACTCGGGGAGAAGGATTTTGTTGTAGTTGACGTAAGGAGCGATGACCATACGGTGGGTGTCTCGCCATCGACTATCGTGCGTTTGCCCGAAGGTAACGATCGATTAGGGAGGTCATGTCCGCGGAAGCGTCCAGCGAGCGGCTGAAACGTTTTATGATGACCTATCCAAGTTTTATGAGGAACACGAAGGGACAAAACAGGTGATCTTCTACTGTGGAAGCTCCAATGGTCGGGGGCCGCGGTGTGCTAAATGGTATTTTCATAACCGGCATTGGAGGGGTTCTGGTTCACCGAGTGTCTGTTTAGGTACCAGGACTATTTGGATCAAGAAGGAAACACCAAGTCGAAAGCGTTCGTGATGGCGGGTGGTGCGAAGAAATGGGTATCGTCATATAAGGAACAGGGGGATTTGGTGGATTATGACTGAGAATCCCGGGTGTTTGACCTGTCGAAATCTGAGCCTGGGGAAGAACCTCTATCATGTTCATTAATTTGTGATGGCTGCGGAATAGATGCCAAGAGCCGGCTCCATTAGTCATGAAGACTTATTCACAGTGTGATCGCAACCTCTGCATGTGCTCGGATGGGGCGCCACATATGTCGAAAAACGTCACTCTGTTGCGACAAAAGCACCCGAGATCTATCCTTTGAGGGTCGACTTGGGTTGGCGGCAGAGATGACAGATATTGGTGTCGAGATCGTCGTCATCGAAGGTGGTGAAGCGGGATAATATGCCGTATTCTCCGCGGCCGCGCGCAGGAGAGACCGAGCTAGAAGCTGATCTACAGAAACGGCGCGACGGAAACAACCGGGAGGACTAGTGAAATCCTGGACAAGAAAATGCTGCGGTAGCCTCTAGAGGATCAATCAACTCAAACACGTCGGTATGGATACGGGGACCAGTCGCCTGTCAGCTTGACCAGGCACTGGGGTTGAGGTATCGATTGATAAAAGGACGGTGCGCTCGGAGCGCGGGACTAACCTGCGTGGGCTTCGGAGTCGACCCTTGGAACAGGGCACCAACTTCTGACGCGGCAGTTCGTGAACGTGTGCCGGCTCAGCAAGCGTGTTGCGGCATTGTCTAGGCTGAAGTACGGGCAGAGCAGGGCAAGTTTTCTCTCGGTCGTCGGCCATGAGGCGTCCTCGAGGTCGCCGCCATCAAGCAGACCGACGTTTTACCCTTGCGGAGTTACTGCTTCCAGTTAGAGTAGCACCACCGCATTTGCCGACGGGGCATGCTGTTATCGCAGTGAATTGATGTTGAAGCGAGCGGGGGGGGGAGGAGTGCCCCAGTTAAGCAAGTCGTCTCCAAAGTCACTGCTGATTTGAAACAGGACGTGGATTCGATGATTCGACGGTTACCGGCTGTGATGTCTCTAAAAAGACGTCGTCCGGCGATTGTTGAGGCGCGCAAGTCCGGCAAGTTTAGTTTCGGTGGGAACAGACCGGCCGAGAAAGCTCGACTCTTCCATTCCATTGCCCAGTTGCCAAAGAGAGAATAAAGCACCACCCTCGCTCGGTCGACCTGCTGTCAGCTCTAACACCATTCTTCCTCCATCACGTCCCCAGTCCTTGATCCATTCCCCACATCGTTGATAGTCTACCAGTATCATCGGATCATTAGCCGCCATGCCCACGATCCTCGAACCTGATGTTCTTCAATGCAACTTGGACGACGACGGTATGCTTTTTCTGCTCTTTGAAGTCTTCATCAGCCATCCTCATCAATGACCTTATCAGACGGGATGCCTCCCCTCGTCGACAACCCGAATCCATCAATGACGTTTACCTTCTTCACCGACATGACACCTATCACTGCCCTGAGTGCGGATCCCACCTTTCCGTTCGAAACAGTCTGGGAGAACCCAGTCCCAACTCCCACATCTCCCGCCGACTTCGCCGAGCTCCCTGAGACACGGGTAGACTTCCAAGGACCCGACCGCGCGAGCCACGGCAAGAAGCGAGACGCCTCTTATATCCCACGCCCGCCCAACGCCTTCATTCTCTTCAGATCTTCTTTCATCCGTAGCCAGCAAGTGCCGGAGAAGGTGGAGGGAAACCATAGCACTCTCTCAAAGATCATCGGTAAGCATTTTGGGCTTGTCGTCTTAACTCGTGTGGCATCATGACTGCACTACAGGTAAATATTGGAAGACGCTTCCTTGTGAAGAGAGGGAGATCTGGGAGGCAAAGGCGCTCGTCGCACAGGCGGAACATAGGAAACGATACCCCGACTGGCGTTTCAGACCCGGAGCTAATGCGCTTGCCAAGCTCAAAGTCAAGGACGGTCCTCAGAATCGAAAACGAGCTAGTCAGGCTGGACGAAAGGCCAAGGGAGATCCCACGAACAAGAAAGCGAAAAGTGGCGACGAGAGATGTGCGGTAATTGCCGATCTTTTGGTCGAAGGGAAGACAGGAGTGGATCTAGAGGATGCGGTGAGACGATGGGAGGACAGTGCCGGTAGAGGGCTTGGTGGACAGAATGGCCTCTGCAAAGATGGAACTAGAACTGAGAAGGAGGACGGAGATGAACAATGGGGAGTGGCGGTGGCAAACGAAGTCGAAACGCATGGGAAGGTCGTTTCTACCACAGTCCCCGCTCTGGCTGGCGACCCAGGGTCCATCCAGGCGAATAGGTGCGATGGTTATATCCCCCCTCAAACCCGTGCTCAAACTCCCGACGCCTCTCATGACGAGCGTTTCCGGATCCCACTCACGGCGATGTTCAAGCGTTCGCTCTCTGCTCCAGCGGGTCAATCCTCGGACCAGGAATCCTCTCACCATCGCCACAGCTCGCTTGATAGCGTCTTCGCCAACGTCTCGTACGACATCGCGGAGTCTCGACAGAGCGTGTGCTCATCATTCAATGGTGAACAAACAGAAGACCTTACCCATTCCGTACCAGGGGATTCTATCGGATGTCTCTCTCCCCTGGTGCTTCCATCCGTACTTAGAGAAGGCGTACCGGCGCGCTGGAACGACGTGAGTATTGGTCTGATGTCGGTTATCGATATTATCTCTTAAGCACGTAATCATCACAGCCGTATAATCTCCTCGAGACATCAATCGGACTTCCCCCCTCCCCCGATTGCCCAGGGTTGACCTATACCCTCTACACGCCCGCCGTCTCTCCTGTCGAAGACCAATCCCTCGCGGCTTACAACTTTTGTTCCACGAGCGGAGACTTTGATAAAGGATTATCCCCTGCTTATACCCGAGACACGCAGAACGCGTATTGTGCGCCGAAGAGCTGGGCAGAGTGCACAGTTCTGCCCGAGCAGATGCCTATCTTCATCAACGAATACGCAGGCACGACGAACGTTTACGATTGGTGCGTGCCAAACTATGGCGCTTACGAAGACGGTACGAACGCTTCATACCACTATCCCGACGACAACGATCAGTTTGGCGGACTCGGAAACGATTGCATCCGTGTTCACGGGGGGGATTGCCTGCCTGCCGTTGCGTACTGAGAAAATATAACCCATAGAGAACCCACGCTTTCGAGTGGCTGCCTTGTACAGGAGGGAACGTTTACCCCTTCGGTTTTGACATGCTTAGACTGATACCATGATCTCCAAAGTTCTTTCATCTATGTAACGTCTTCCTCCCTATGCGCTCCGATGTTTGTTTTTTTTGTCCTTGCCAGTGTCTGGCATCATGTGCTCCTCCTGTTTCTTGATCGTTGTATACTTGTCTCGTGCTCGTTGCGCTTACCCTGTTTTGTGCTTTGGTTCGTGATGTACAGTACCAGATCCGAACGATGTGTATATGTGTGTGTGTATATGGTCGAAGAACGCGTGAGGCTGAGGCTTCATGCGGGTTGCATCATGTTTTTAGCGCTTCTCAGGAGCGAGAGGCTAGCGTGTAACTATACTTGGTTTCATTTTAACCATCTTTTTTTTTCTCGGACCCGAGATGATGATGATGATGATGATCCTCGTAGTTCGGGAGTCAAGGCTGCACTAGGTGTTATGAGACCACTGCATCGTGATCAAGGTTTGATATCATATGTGTGTATGTATATATATATATATATGTAGTGGCACCACCGCAATGGTGTGTCCAAGGCCCAAACGAGGGCACAGTAGTGACTAGCTCGTATACCCGGATGACTCTGACTCTATGCATCTCCTGGCCCCCTGGGGGGGAGGGGGAGGGGGAGGGGGAGGGGGAGGGGGGTCCGACTAAGAGCTCAGGTGCTGATCAGAGTCGATGGGAGAAAAAAAACGTATGTAAGAATCTGGCAAGGCAAGTCCGAATGCTCGACGCTCGTTGACCTAGTAGCTGACAAGACCTGAACTCGGCGCGATCATAATTCCGACGAGCCGTCGAGCCGGTGTCGAAGAGAGAATGGTACACGTCAGACGTATATACAGTATGTACTAAAGAGCTTGGTAGCTTGGTAGCTCGGTCAGGGTCAGGCAAAAAAAAAAAAAAAAAACCCCCCGATCGATAATCCTGCCGTCGCTCGAAACCGAAAGGGTAAACCCTACATGAGATCCGAACGTGTTTCCGACGAGGTACGTGGAACAGCGATAGTATAGTGATTCGCGTCAAAAGCTGAACACACATGCGGTCGCAGTACGCACTTGAAATCCCAGAGATGATGAATGTCATTACAACGCGAGCTCGACCTAGGTTCGTCTGGCGGATTTTCCGCTCACGTTCGGGACGTCCCTCCCGTGTTCCCATAGCATATGCTCTGGAGTTGCCGTGCTCCCAAACCTTACCTGGGCATTCAGGTCTTCCGTGTAAGGTCTTTCTGTGTCGTGGATCTACTGTAAATGCACGAGGTTCTGCAGAGTGTCCACGAGCGCTGAGTGGTTGGTCAGAAATGGATAGGTAGTGTGATCGACACCGGCAGTGTGGATACGCAGACAGCGGTCGTCAACTTCCCGCTCAGAGAAGATAACGGAGAACGATGGCGGTTAATCAAGGTCAGCCAAGATCACGATATAAGAAAGGGAATCAGTATCATGTTTTTTTTTTGGCTTGGCTTGGCTACCCAAATGTTGACTTCTGCGGGTGATGTCGCGTAAAATGTCTTTGGAATGTTTCGACTCCCAAGCCTTGTCAGAAATGAACATCTGTGACATCCGCGATTCCGCCGACGTTGTTTCGGGCCCGCCTCTGGATCTGAAGTATGATCTTGTCGATGAGAGGTCGTTCATGGCAACACTGCACTGCTCTCGTCCTCTGCCAGTGGCATGGCGTCCACTCGTCCAACCTACATCAGAGCCGATGGTACACCACGAAAAGAGAATTTTGAGAACAAACCCTAATTCGTTCCCTTGCTTTGATCCGATCATGCCATGTTCGCATCCATGCATACCCAGTGCGAGAAGTTCAGATACGCATTCTCGAACGTTTTGCGTGCGGTCTTTGAGTGCTTTCCTCGTCCCATATCTTGGGCCCAAAGATGAATTCACGACAGGAATCATCTGGTGGTCTGCGAGATGCTCGTCCCGGTGGTAGCATGTCCGTCCATCTATTCGAACCCTCCATCACTCATCATAGAGCAAACAATCAGTTGTCATTGTCTCCCCTGAGCCAGCTAAACCTGCACCTTGGACAGATTTTTAACACTAATAGAAATGCGGCAAATCGTTAAACGACAGATGCTGCGTATAAACCCGTTGTCGATCGATTTCTGGTGCTCACTTGGTTAAAACAGCTTGACAGCATGTCCCTTGCGAGTCTCTCAGGCTCGACAAGGAGGTAGAGAAAGCTGTCGAAGATTCTTTGGGTGACGTCTCCGATCTGAATTCCATATTTCACGCTCCTCTACGCATCCTGAATGCGCAGGTGAAGTTTGGGGGTATGACAACTCCTGAGCATATGCTATAGGAACGCAGGAGGGATCTTCCGAATGTAAAAGAACAACCCGCTCGACGAACGTAGGTTGAGCTTATGTCATTGGGGTTATAACAACTTCAGCGTACGTACCGTAAACGAAGATGAGTACTTGACTGGATTTGCTATCATTCTCAATATCCCGCATCGAAGACACATACCGAGGCTTCGATTCTCGCGGCATGATTTGCGCTTCCCAACACAAACGGGAATATTGGTCCCGTTGTTCCTTTGAACAGGTATTGCGTTTCCATCCGTTCTTGGGTTCCATCTCGCGGGCACGACTGTCCGTCGGTTACATGGCTCACGTCCGTCGGGTCGCAACCGACTGTATTCGTGTCGTTTGCTGGTCCCAGATAGTAAGTGGAAATGCGTGTTGTTTATTCTAGAGCGTGGGGAGATGAGATGCCTGGGATCCAAGTTTCGACTGGTTTCCATTGGTCTACCCACGGAATAGTACTTGCGTGACAGGCCAAGGAGCGCGGTCATCATATCATCGTCATGCTGTTTACCAGTGACTTTGTCCGTGTACGATGTTGTGCAAGTTCTTGGGCGGCCAACGTGTGCAATTGTCTCCACATTGTAATTGAATTTGGAGAGCAAGGAACTGCGTAGTCATGGTAAGTTGTCAACGAGCACCGCAGTTTGCCTCAGACTCTTTCCAGGGTTCACGTGACGACGTGAACCAGAGATTACTTCATAATGGGCTTGTTCCAAACTGGCTTAACACTCGATGCGTTGTGAGGCAGTAGTGACAGCTTTGAACACTTGGGGTCACCTTGGCGATTCCTCCGACGGAAGAGTTCGGCTTCCAGTGAAGCTTGTCGAGCACAAATGGACACCCGCCGGCACTCTTCTTGTTCTTGGCCTTTCAACGACTACGAAGTACCCATCCGTAATCTGACAGACCATTTCTTTGTTTGTTTCTATACTTACCTGACAGGAGGACCTTGCTTAGCGACCTCGCAGTTTACCAGAATGGGCGTCTCGGACACTTGAAGCACTTCCCTGCATGTGCCTGATGCGTCCTACACCATAGGCAATAATCCCGAGTTCAAGTTGCCCAATCTGTCGCCTGCCAACCCCCATTGTCTATCACATCGCGGTGATGCATACAGCGGCCACAATCTTTCTTGCTAGCAGTACTTTCAAGCGGAGGAAAACCTTTTGGTTCTCCAACTGACATACTACTGTTGCCAATTGCACGATGCAACACGAGGCATACTCATTTTCAGATATCACTCTTGGAATATCGGATGTAAGTTTCTCTTTCTCACCCAACGCGAGTAAGAGGACACTCAGACCTGTATCCTTGTGCAAAAATCGACATGAAACAAGCATGACGGGGAGCGTGCTCTGCCTACACGTGTTTTTTTTTCTTGAGCACGCCAGCCATATCCATTCACGAGGTGACTTGAATCAACTTCATGCAATACCCCCTTTACTAATTATATCGCCCTCCCAAAGTTCTATGTCTGGAACAATGTCTCCATGGGAGCTACTTCCAGTGAAGATAATGGTGATGATGGCGGCGCCACCGACTGGTAGTGGCTTCATCGATCAACCCCTGGAGACATTATTGTCTCGACTCCACGCCCTTGGGACGTTGTTAACGCAGGACAAGGAGGATGGTGGAGACTCGCCGACAGCCCCAACCAAACTATTTTCAGTCTCGCCAGGTGTGGTCAACTTTGAGCGTAGCCTTGGAGACCATCATGAGACCGGCCCAATCTCTGGCTTATAGCACTATTTCCCTCGTCGCCACTGAGTACAAGTTTAATTTGGTCGTGTGTGTGCTGTCGCCTTCGCTTTCTCTTCTTTTCGCGGCTAGTGTGTTCACTCCACAGAACTCAGTTGGCCGCCGGTAGTCACCATCACACATAAGGTTCGTCTGCTACGTCCAACCGTTCCTTCTCAGCAAGCAATTCTGGGGACTCGCCCTGACACATTGTCTCACAGTACATGGCATATGCATATGCAGCAGATGAAACATTGTATTGACTCTAATTATTACCAGCGCCGGGCGATACGCAGTCGGTAGGTCGGTGCTCACTCATCTAGTACCACATGCGCAATGGCAAAGAAAGTGCACCATTTCGTAGACAGCCGACTGCCTGCAAACCTTTTGCCATGTTATTGCAACCTGACATCGGCGGAAGAGAGTGAGAAGGGGGTAGTGGCGATTTGCACACGAATTCTCGGACTTGAGGTGGATCCACATTTATCGTCTGTCACGCGTCAAAATACCCGCGAGACTATTCTCGGCTAATGTTCCGTGGCGCCCGGAGTGTTCCGTATGATGGTACACATGTTTTCTCGTCATGGGACGCGCTCGGCAGCGCTGGGGACGGTGGCCAGCGTGTGTTGATCCGCCGTGGGCGCTGATGGGCATTGATGTACGTGTCTGCGCGTGGGCCGCATACAAAGACAGTTGAAACGCACCTCCAACCCATTTTAGCACATCGAGGGAACAGCATCACCGCCCACCTAAATTCTAGCCTGGAATTCATGGAACTTCCAGACTCCATACCTGGGGTATAATCAATACTTTTTTTTTGTAATGAAGTAAGCAATCACAAGGTAAAAACCATGTAAACATGTGTTTAGGGCGGGATGAGTCTAAGATGTATTTAGAATATCCGGCCCACCGGTTTACCCAACGTCTCGTGCAGATGAATTACATCCGTTGCATAATACCATAGATGTACGGTTATCGTTGGATGCTTTGTGAGCGCGTCGACATTTGATTTGGTTTCCACATGCAGGAAAGTGCAATTGCAATTGCATTATGCCGGCAGGTGGACGTGCTGTGAGGATTATCGATTCTCGCCCGGGCCGGGTGGCCTGAGAGGAAGAGCCTACACTACAGTATAGCGCGACCGCGAAAAGAACTCGGTGCGAACGCACGAGCGTACCTGGTCGGCGCTCGAATTCAGACTTGGGCTCGATTCACCAGTTTGTGACCGAACAAGACCCGGGAGGACTCGTGTCGTGTCGACGGTCGGGTTTATTTTTATTTTTGACTTGCGCGGTTTATGTTATGCTGAACGACGTCACGCTGCGTCGCTGCCAGCCTGATCTGAAAGGCTTGCGAGTCAACACACGTATGATATGTCCCCGAAGCTGATATTATGTATGATGGCAACTCGACGACTTTGTGTGTGCTCATGGCGCTGACACAAAACGCCCTTCTTTGTATCTACAACACGACCATATCGATTGCCCCGTGGACCTCCGGACGTTGTGCCCACCCTTGGTTTGTTATACGTTCCCAAGTTTTGGCTGTCGATCTAGGGGGCTGAATCGCATACATGTTTTCTTTTTTTTTTTTTGATGTCTCCCGCAAATTGATACGTAATAGCTACGACTGTCTTCTAACCGGGATGTTCCTATCGTACCAAGGTTCCCCGATACCATTTATGAGAGGAGACGGACCACGAGGCAGCATATATCCTCATTCATGGGTAGGTGGCACGGTCCTCGGACTATCAGACGTAAGACGCGCCCTCGCTGACCAGCGCGTGTAAGTACCACGGACGCCTATGACCGACAATAAGGTGGGGTAGTTCCCAATACCATTACTTGCGAGAACATACCCAAATTTCCATGGGGAAGCGGATCGAACGGAGGTTTTACTAACCTGTCCCCGCCGTCGGAATGTGTGTGTAGGCCAGAAGTCACCGTCCGAAACCTCTCCACATGAAGGTTTAGAAGTTTTCCACATGGAGACCACTCGTACGTCAAACAAAATGTGCTGATGCTGAAAATACCTTAGCTAAATTCAGGGAAAGGAGCTAAACCACTTCAAGAGTCGGCCAAGCTCACCGACGAAAATCACGAGACATGGACCCCGTTTCATGCCGCTGGCTGGGCTTGAGCCTACGGTTATGTTGCATGTCTCCATTCACGAAACTCTGAAACTGGTCACTCGATCGAGATGGCATGTCGGGCATACACAGCAAGTCTGTTTGGTCTCCTGGGGAAGATGACAGGCTGTGGTGAAAAGTTGGCAGGTCTTTATGCCGTTTAGGTCGGTGACAGATGACACGGTTACCTGTCCGCAGCATGGTCCACACAAGAGGGAGCGGTACTAATAAATGCACTTATGATGGATGAAATCGGTGACTGACTGATCGTGCTCCAATGACCTAGTGAGATAGCTACATCCAACCGATAGACCACTTGCGTCATGCTGATCACTCACCGACGGTATCGTAGAAGCGATTATGCATGTCCATGTCGCAGCGTTCAACCGCTCACTTGAGCCTGGACTCCACTATGGCAACGAAAAGTTAAAACAAGCACAAGTAACGACGGGTTCGCAACCGAAGGAGCAAGCGAGCCATGTCAGGCAAACGATGAATCGAGGTCATCACCATGCTACCAGGTACGCCAGTGGTTCGGCATCGGGCTGAGGTATCGGCTATCTGAACAAAAAGTGGCGCGGGACGTACTCGATTCTGAGGATTCAGGTCTCGGAGTCTGAGAGAGCTAGAGCCAAGTTAAACTTGATAAAGGATGCTTGGTGCTGGAGGGCACCCCACCGTCCGACGGAAGGAAACACTGACGTCCCGTGGCGTTGAAAACGAGGATAAGGTGCTCCAAGAAAGGGAATAATTTTTTAGCGACGCAATACAAGGTTGAAGTCCCGAAAGTTGTGGACGGCGATTGGCCTGGCGATAATGATTGGGCAATATATATGTTTCCTAGTCGCCGAGGTTCATTCTAGGGGAAGGAACAAGTAACGCTGCATGACAAGAAAATTTCAGATGAGATGGGGCGGTGGTTGTTAGCCGGGGAGCGATCTCCGGTGCGGAGGCAAATAGAGGGGACGGGTGGACGTAAAAGGTAAAGTGTGAAGATGAATGTCATGTGATCAGGTTATGAGTATGAGTTGCCATATGGATTGTCAATGGCAAGTTTCGCGTGTAAACATAACCACCGGGCTATCCGAACCATCTTCCCATCCGGCCCATACCGGATCCAATGTTGTCGCGATCTGGCCTGGGATAATTCGAAGTCTTGTCCGCCTGCGGACTATAAGGCTTCTATTGCATACGCATGCCGTCCTTCGATAGACGCCTTACATCTTATCAGGACCCTGAAATTACCGTGTACGTGTATCATTCCCTATAAATCCATCCTGTCTAGTCCCTCGCCTCGTGTTTCCCCCGCCGATACGCTCCTTGTGTTCCCCACCCCCCGCTGTGATACCTTCCTCCAACCATGCCTGCTGAGAGATCAGGGAAATTAAAACACGATCATCTCGACGGTTCGTTTCATTGCCTTGCCTGCTATTACCGGGTATTGATGCGATGACTCGTGTTTCATAGGCGCTCACCTAACTTGGGCTGTTCCAGTCGAGCCTGCTTCTCCTCAGAACATTGCCTTTGCCCCTAATGTTACCCCTGTGACTTTCAATGACCCTCCCTCTGGCGCCGATGCGAGCTTCGAAGCTATTTTATTCCCATCTCCCGGTTCCGAGTGCTCTAACCGCCGTCCGACTCATGGTAAAAAGCGTGGGGAGGATCACATCCCTCGCCCACCAAACGCCTTCATCTTATTCCGATCATCCTTCATTAAAAATCAGCTTGTCTCTACCGAGGTCGAAACAAATCACAGCACGTTATCCAAGATCATTGGTCTCACCTGGCAGAATATGCCTCCCGACGAACGCCAGGTTTGGCATGCAAAGGCGAAGAAAGCACAAGAGGAGCATAGGACGAAGTGGCCACAGTACGCCTTCCGACCTTCCCATGCGAAGGTCAAGGGGGGAACAGAGAAACGACGGGTCCGAGAAGTAGAGCCCAAGGATATGAAGCGGTGCGCCAAGATCGCAGAGCTAGTCGTTGAAGGCAAAAAAGGCGCAGAGCTCGATGCCGCTATCCTGGAGTTCGACCGCACACATGTTCCTGAACTCGTCACTAGGTTCGAGGTACCCATTACTGCTGGATCCTACCGTAGATCATCCTCGGCACCTATCGACGACCCCCAGTCCAAGAAAACGGCCAGTCCATCACCCTACCGTCGCGTACGCTCAGTCAGTAGCCAACCCTCAGCGAGACCTGTCGAGGAGCCAAAGGCTCCAACGGCTCTCGCCACTTCGCACAGCTATCCTGATCTTTCAGGCACACATTCTTTCGTTCTTTCCCCTGAATATTCATTTTCTTCAAGATCCCAACCTTCATTCGTGAGTGTTTCCGGCCCCACATGCCCTTGTCACCCTAACTGTCATGTTCAGGAACTCGACCCCTTCGCTTTCGATGTCACGTTCGGGGATTCAATGTTGCCAACGAATGTCAATGCTGGCAGCTATCCCGTTACAGCTGGCCGAGTTCAGACTCCCACCCTATGTCTCGATCCTGCTTATAACAACGATTGGACGCCTTCCTCGTCCCCATTCTCAAGTTATCCCGCGACACCACAATCATTGTCTCCCTCACCTGTTCTCGAATGCGCGCTGGACTCCGATCCCTTTGCATCGAATCCATTCTCCGCCGCACTAGATCAGCTTCAGAATTGTCAACAATATTCAGCTGGACTGCAAATATTTGACCATGAGAATTCGCTCACCGACACCATGTTCGCGCAACCCGATTTCGATCCTTTCCCGAAAGACCCGTTTTCTTTCGATTGCCTGGAAAAATCAATGCCAGGCGTGGGTACCGACTTATCCATGTCCGCCTTCTTGTCCGCGTTGTCCGCGTTCTGATACAAGATGATCGATCGTTCGCATCGCGCCCGCGTTCATCCGAACTTATTTTCCTTGGCATATTTTCTTGATTTTCGTTCGCTCCCCACCTAAACGTGCAATTTTTTCTCATCAACTGAACTGATGTATTTTTACCTCCCGAACAAGGAATCCCAGTCGTAACTGTAACATAGCCCTCTTCCTCCCATCGCTCAATAGGCCAGATCCTTTCTGTGATACATCCCTCTCCGTTCGTTGATTAAAGACGTTGATACCTGTCTCTGTATATAGTTATTCCTATCTAGTACTATGGACCCATAGTTCGCCCAATGGCGCCGCCTCCGGTCCTTTTTTTCCTTTTACTTTCTGGTGTAAGTAGGCGAAGCGAAATGAGAAGATTGCTTCTTAGAGAGTTATCCTGAATTTCCGCGCACACACCGCACAGCTCACACGAGGTGGCGGCGTTCCCGCGGTTAAGAAGTTGTCGAATGAACCAACAATCCGCAATTCAGGAAAATGCCGCACCTGCCCCTTAGCTGAATGCAGATACTGGCAAGTCGGGAACGTGAGCCGTCATCTTTTCTTACGTAGAAAAAGGTGCGTTGGGGCGCAACGTGCGAATAGAGTTTTGAAAAGATAAAGATCATGTGCTGTCATGAACTATAAATTGATGGCGAGATTATTTATTTTTCTTGAAACTGCAATGGCGTTTGGGTGGAAAAGGAAAAGAAAAGAAAAGAAATAAATATACCAGGTTCTGTGTCACCGCCGGCCGAAAAAATGTGAATGGGTGAGCGGGGTCTCTCTGGGGTCTCTCTGGAGAGGAAATTTCAATGCGGCAACCCTCGGCTTTCGAACGAATGTCGACGGTTACTTTCGACTTCAAGCATGACTGGAACGAGGACGAGAAAGGCAACCAAATGGGTGGCTAGCGGAACGACCTCAGATCGGGTGTGAACTACGCAGTTGATCCGGAGGACAAGGAAGATAACTTGGAGCTCGTTACTGGTCAGGGACTACTTTGCAGAATCTCCCACGTGATTCACGAAGGGATTAATGAGGGCCATGCATGGTTTAGTGGACTTTGTCGGCAGTTCAAGAAAGGGCACTGCCGCGGTGGCCAGTGCCGCCTCGGTAGAGTCCCCAGCGCCAGCGCCGGCGCCGCCATGACGATGACCACTGTCATGGTGGTCAGCTGAACGGCGTGATTGCATTGGCATTTCAATGTGCCTCGCCATGATTCATACGGTTGGCGAAAGCGGTACCAAGTACGCAGCATAGGACGGTGATTGGTAGGGTGCACTGGCGGATGCACTGTAAGGTTTTCTAGGAGCTTCGTCGAGGTATTGGAAGACAGTGGGGGTCGGTTGAGTTGTTGACGTCGGCTATTAGCTCGGCATAGCAATCATCACGATCAAGTGTCGTCGAATGCAAGTTGAAACTCGTCATCAATCCTCTTGTTGGCAGGCCGGAGTTGTTGAGTGATAACACACCCGTCTTATAGCTACGGTGATAGTCTCCCGGAAACTGGCTCTCCCTTTCTCTCCTGGCAGTAGTCCCCATCCCGAGACAATCTTCAGCCCGAAAACCGCTCGAAACGTTGCAAGCCAACAGCTAGTAGAATTCACCTATGGTCAAGTTAAGCCCCCTTGATTTTCTGCGTCGGCGATTCTTCGCCCGACAGCGTGCATCGGTACCGTTTGTGACGTCTGGTGAGATATGTTGTCTATGATACTCGATCTGCTCTCATTGTGATCTCTATTCCTGCCGCTGCCTGTTGTGATCAGTTGTGGCGTTAGGTGATTCTACCTGTTCTTTCCATCCCATTCATTGACGGCAACACATGGAAAAACTCTGATAGGGCTCTTCGTCGACATACTCAACTACACTCTCGTGTTGTCCTTCTTTCCTTTTAGACTTGAGTATCTCGGTTACAGCGATGTCTCCGGGTTGAATGGATGGCTCCTGTTCATGTATGTATGTAGTCTGTTCCTTGCTTACGACTTTATCAGAATCTCATCATACATTTATTATCCGCTGCAGTCAGGTGTCATTGTCCTAGGTAACGCCTTTCCATTCAAGGCCTACGTTAACGCACCCTTGACTTCAACTCTTCCTTCAGCGACTCCCCCAATAGCAGCACTCTCCGAGTACCTTCGCTCTCGTCGTTCCATCATGATCGGAGGGCTCTTCACTCTGCTCCTTTCTCAGCTCATCCTCATGGAGGCACGCTCGTTCGCAGTGATGTGTGTCGGGAGATTTCTCGAAGGGATCAGTTCATCAGCGGTGATGACAGCCGGTTTGGCGTTAATGTGAGTTCTATGTGACAGCGATGTAGTCATGGGTGTGTGGACACCAGCCGATCTGGGTTCACAGATGTGATACAACGCCAGAGAAAGATATCGGGTGTAAGTAAGTTACACGTACGTCACGATTGGTGTTGACCACCAATTTTATCCCGCTCCTAGCCCAGATGGGCATCGTTATGGCAGGCGTGCCTCTAGGGTGTGTTTATGCGTTTGCTTCCCGCCCATGACTCACCCGGCTCGCACAGAACTTTGCTTGGACCCCCCGTCGGCGGCGCGCTCTACGCGCGCTGGGGCTACCGTGCCCCGTTTGTCTTTGGGATGAGCTTCATCGCACTGGATTTGGTGGGACGAGTACTCGTCGTGGAGAGTCTGCCACATCAGGACCAGGATCGATCTCACGAGAGTGAAACAAATGAATTGGCAGAAAGGGTTGCTAACACGCCGGGAGAACCTCATAGCCAGAAATCTATATCACCCCAGAATTTTGGATCGTCAACCGCCGTTGAGAAATCCAAGCTTCCGGGCCCTTCTACGCTGGACAACAACCCTCTGACTGACATCAATCAGCCTCATAGAAAATCAGGGGATGCACCTATCCTCCGAGTTTTCTGGCGCCTCATGACCACTCCCCGCTCACTCTTAATATTCATAGTTTCGTTCTTCTGCTCGTACGTTTGGTTTTCTCCCCTTCTCGCTATGTCTTCCGGCCTCAGTTAAGCTAATATATATGCCACTCACAAATGGGAATTCTATCAGAGCTGCTTTCCTGGCCGTAGATGTTACCATTCCCCTGTACACACAGGAGGTATGGGGGCTCAACTCTACAAAGGTGGGGTTGGTATTTATTGCCGCAATTGTTCCAACTATGATATGTAGGTGTCGTCTGTCCTTCATTATCCAACGGAGTGCAAGGAACTCGATTAATATCGGCTTTTCTTTCCTGGGCACATTACCAGCCTCACCCATTGCAGGTTACCTCTCGGACAAAATCGGACCCGAATTCGTCGCTGCTGCCTTCTTGATGGTTGGCATCCCTTGGTGGGCCGCTTTGACGAAACGGTTCTCACTTGTATTTTTTGTCGTATCCTTCGCGGTGGAGAGTGAGTTGTCTTTTTTTCTCTTTCAACAAACGGAGCCCGTCTTTCAATGTTTTCAATCCTCGACTCGCACGAACGCTAACGCGAGCACAATAGATCTCTTCATTGGTGCTGTCGTTTCGCCTATTACGACTGAGCTTGCTGCAGTGGCGCGAGCAATGGACGGAATTGGGTGTACGTTTCATTTTCTGCTCCCGGGTGCTCCTGGTTTTGTTGTCGTATGTTCTGATGCAAGGCGCCACGGTCGGTCCTTCAGATGCACACATGTATGGTGTATTCAATATGGTCTATGGGTTGGGGAACATGGGTCAGTGCTTTAGACTCTCTGGCGTTGCAATCGTTTCGGAGTCACGGTGCAGTGGCTGACATACATTCTTGACCGTTAGTGGGATCGATCGTTGGGGGACAGGTACGGCTCTCTTGCAACACGTCATCCGATAACGATCACTGACTCGTACATGTCTCTTTGTTCAGGTTTATGGCCACTCACGAAATGGATGGGCGATCATATGTTACATCAATATCGGGATGATCACACCATGCGTGGTTGCGATACTGTGGTACATGGGCGAAAGGCCGATCCTGCAGAGGATGATACACCATTTCAGGGGCGTGGAGCCGGAACGTACTACAGGAGCTTCTGTGTCCGAGCAGAAACCTGTTGACAATCCGGTTTAGCACGTGAACCAGGGCGTCATGCGTAACAGAATACGAACGAACATATCGTCATTTCATCGCCTTCGTTCGTTCTATCGTATTCTCTGTTTTTGCGGTTCCTTTTGTTGGAAACCGAACTTTGTCGTATAATATGACTTTGCTTACATAATCGTACGGAAACTGATGGTGTGGCGTGTGGCTACCAAGTACCGAGACTCGCTTGGCCATTCAAATATTCGTAGTGGGAGGAAATTAGGGGCTGATCTCGATCACCGTCCACTGAGACCTTCGTGCAACCGTGAACTATGAGAGGCCTCTTCAACGAGATCAGAAAATCGAAGCAGCCTCAGCGTTCCGAAGCGGTCTCACTGTGCGAGTAGTACCCATCTGAAACTAAACGGGGACCTAAAACCCATGAAAGCCGCCGATCGGTAAAGTACGGATTTCGAAACGACGCTCCGAGTCGGTCGTGTTCGATGGCGAAACACGACATCGTAGGCTCTCTCCTGTGGGGATCGTGTTGTGTTAAATAAGTACGACGAGGTGGAATGTCTTCCAGATCTGATGTTCCTTTGAACGTCTCACGAATTAATTCTCATGTAGTGCTCCACCGCCACCTCGGGCGCAGAGTATTAGTATTCGACGGTCGAGGTCGGTCATCTATAACTATAACCATATCATACCATAACTATAACCATATCATACCATAACTATAACCATACCATACCATACCATACCCTCGGGGATCAAGTTCATCGTGCGTCTCCCAACGACTCGACTCTCCCATAGCTCACCGCCCCACCCGAAGTCGTCCCTGTTTACGCATCGCATTCCAGGATCGCTGCTTGTGATCTCGTCCCTCGATCATCGGATGACAAGCTGCACAAACGGCGTCGCAGTTCCGTCCGTGTTCTTCTGGAAGGCAAGCTCGCGAGTCGTGACCCAAGACACCGTATCTCTGTCTGTAGCCTTCGAGCACTCGATCGCACCGCGAACCTCCGAGATTGGGGAGAGGATTTTGTTTCTGGTACCGACCAGCGATGTCTCCTGAAGAGTATGGGACCATTGATCGTGTCGTGCGAGTCGTTCTCGAAGATACCACTCGTTTAAGAACTACTACATTTCGTTGAGTCGTCACGAACACCCCGTTGCTGGAGGCATTATATCGGTGGAAGGTCGTTCAAATTACGCTTGTCTGCATATTTATGGCGGACAGTAAGATCGTTCGGCTACCGTAGTGGGCGTATTTACTACTAATGGACCACTTTAGACAGAACAGCGCACTCTCATGTACATAAACAACGACAATTTACAGGAGGGCTTATGTGTCGGCCACGATCCAGCGTGGTCGCACCAACCGCCGTACAAATCTAACTATGAACAATCGACCTCCCCAAATTCGTAGGTGCCTGGGACCGCCACGGGACACCCAGCTCGATCTTGGTGCGAATTGCAATTTTGCTGGTCATTTGCGCTCTTGCAGCACCGCAGACAAAACCGATTTGCAGTTGGTTCCACCCTTTTCGTTGAAAACGCAAACATGACGCGCAACGTCACGTCGAGGGTCAACCAACCACTATCACACGAATGTTGACAAACGTCTTACTGTTCTATGAAGCTTGCCCCGTAGCCTCCAAACTCGCACTGTGCACCGTTTGGGAACCTGTTGTCAAACTGTCCGCCGTCATCGCCGTTCGCAAAGGGGAACTTTGTGGCGTCCATGCAACCTGTTATCTGAGGTCAAAAGCGTGGGTCGTCAGTACCTCTAAGAAGCTCGTTCTCGCAGCCGATAACCAAAATGGCTGCACCCACTTGTACGTACGATCCATCCTCCGCTGCCAAGTACGCAGCCCCTGTGATGAACCCGGTTGGGAAAGAGTTTCCGCACCCACTTTCATCCGTACAGTATGCGATACCGTCTTCCTCAGCATCAGACACCATCTCTGCGCACGAAGAAAGGAATCACAGCAAACGGGAATAGAGTAAGTGGGATACCCACCACCTGGACTCCGAGGGAGCAATAACGCGAACTCATTCGATCCAGAGGTATACACCGTCGTCGAGGTAGACGCGTCCCCCGTCGGTTCTGGCGTGGGCTGTTCGTTTTGGCGTCGCCGCTTGGTAGGCGTGGGCCTGGCCACCCGCGACCCCGCTCTAGGCCTCACTTTCGACATGTTTTTGCGGGGCCGTGCATCTCTCTGCGTGCCCTTGTCCCTGTTTCTTTTACGCTGTGCTTCTGCTGCCGCTGTCTGGACGCTTGTGGATGATGTATTGTGACGGTTGTCGTGTGCGGGTTTTGGTACTCTAGCGGGTTTGATGGGTTTGGTCTGGGACGCATCAGTGCGGTATCTAGACAGAGTAGCGGTACCCCGGCCAATCTTTCCTGATGCGGTCGGTGCGACGACGCAGAGGTAGACGATGATCGACATCGCGATGATATTAGAAGATGTGAAGAAGAGCATGGCATGCGTTCACAAAGGATATATGGAATAGAGAGGTTAAAGCGCTTCCACTTGCTCTGCAAGGACAGCGAGCAAGATCTATGTGGGGTGGTTCGTCGGCGGGGAACGAAGTTGACATGGGCGTGAATTATGTCCTAGGCGCGTCGTGGTCACGTGGATTGATTTCGTATGACGATCAATAGTATTCTCATATTAATTAACAAAATATTCATCCACGTCCCGATCCCAACCCATTAGTAATGCCTTCATATTTTCCCCAACACATATCTCCGAATCGGCCCAAGTCACCCATCGCCAATCTGCCATCCAAACACCGGCCGTGCTCGTAAGCAAGTGTCGGCCAGCATTAGCGTAATTCCACCATCTGCCACCCAGGCCACCCCTCGTCAAGTCTGCATCTCTTGAGCCCCGGAACGAAGTCGGTTGACAATCGAACCACCGGTACGGCTGCATCTCCCGAACTACAACCCCTCGCAAACATCTCGGACCTCCGGCGTAACATACGCTCGCTTGCAACGTTGCCACCGATACTCAACACCTCCAAACACGGCATCTTGTCCACCACACTATCCAAGGCGTGTTCAGTGGTGCTCGTTACGGACAGATACTCCCTCCAGAGAATGACTGTCAAGGAGGTGATCTGTTGAGAAATCGAGTCGAGGAAGGCGTGCAGTCCAGCGGCGGTGATGCCACCCACGTCCTGCAGGATTACTTGAGCAAGCGTGTTCGCGGACGACGCGGTGAGATACTGGAGGTCCGTGTTAGATATGTGCGAGTCGCACAGGCACAGTTGCGTCAGTGCACACGCGGGACGTCGCAAGAGAAATCGCCATATCCCAAGACTACCTCGCATGAGACCCTCGACAGTGAGCGATGTCAGTGTTGGCCAGCGCGCCATGCAGTGTGCCAGCTGGACCGTACTGATACTGTCGTGACCGTGGTTTTCCGGCCACAACGTACAGATGGTCCGCGTGACTGCTAACGTGCGCAAATCAGAAAGCTCGGGGAGAGCTGAGAAGACTGTGTTTTCTCGGGATGAATAAACCTGCGAGATGTGTAAATCCTGCAAATCTTTTGTGGCACGAAGAACGGCGACAAGAGCTGATATGAAGCCGGTCGGTCTTCTCTGACAAGAATAATCACAGCTACACCGTACACCGACATGTTCGTCGAGAACGAGATGTCGTATACCAAGCCCAAGAACAGGAGCATTGGTAAATGCCTTTGCAAACGCATAAGGGTCCGGAGACCGCATTGCCAACCAAGGGAAATGACAATGGTTCTCCCCTTCGGGGTCCTCTAAGCGAGCAAATAGAACGCCAAGGGAGCATGACCATCTGCGGCACACCTGCGCAAATGAGAGTAGATCGTGTTGCCACTTGCACGAATCAACGTTCTCGAATATCTTTATAAGAAGTTCCGTGGGAAGACGGCACGTGGTAGTTCTCGAGCGAGTGGTATCTTCGAGAACGACTCGCACGACACGATTGATGGCCTCGTACTTTTCAGGAGACATCGCGGGTTCGTGGCTGAAACAAAACCCTCTCCTACAGGTACGCAGTGAGATTGAGTGCTCGAAGGCTATAGACAGAGATACGGTGTCTTGGGTCATCGCGAGCTTGCCTTCCAGAAGAACACGGACGGAATTGCGACGCCGGTTGCGCAGCTTGTCATCTGATGACCGAGGGTCGTGAACGTGACCGATGATGATGGAATATGATCCGTGAAGAGGGACGACTTTGAACGGGACAGTGAGCTGTGGGAGAGTCGAGTCGTTGAAAGACGCATGGTGAACTTGATCCCTGAGGTTATGAGTGACCGACCTCGACTGTCGGATACTCTGCGCACGAGGTGGTGGTGGAGCAGTACGTGAGAATTCGTGAAACGTTCAGCGGGAGAAGACCATACGGGAACACTTCGAGGACATTCCACCTCGTCGTAGTACAACACGATCTTCACAGAAGAGAAATGATGTCGTGTTTCGCCATCGAACACGACCGAGAGCGTCGTTTCGAATCCGTAGTTTATCGATCGGCTTCCATGGTGTTCAGGTCCCCATTTAACCTCAGATTGGTACTCGTAGAGTGAGATCGCTTCGGAACGCTGAGGCTGGTGCGATTTTCTGGTTTCGTTGAAGAGGCCTCTCATGGTTGCATGGAGGTCTTGGATGGCGATGGGCCCCTATTTCCTCCCACCATGAATGTCCAAGTGAGTCTTGGTAGCCACTGGCACACGCCACACTAGTATTGAGTCTGTATACACGCCTCGAGATATCCAGAAACGAACCGTATCACATCATTTCGTCGGTTAATCTACTGACTTTGTTCGAACGGATTGAAAAACCCCACTACCTCGTTCTCCAAGTTCAATCGTTCATGTGATTGGGGGTCAGACTGGTCATCCACCGGCAATCAATCCAAACTTTTTGCGCCTACGCATCAGTGACGTCCCAACTATTAATGCGACTGATGCTGAGATATTTTTGTTATGATGCCCGAAAGACATGGTGATGGTGACTACACTGCTTCTGTGCTTCGGAGGTACTTTTCATGTCCATAAATCAAGACCCTCCGGAATCCATCACTTCCTGCATGGCCATCCATACATCCCTGTCTACATTTACATCTCCGTGCCCTTGCGCCCGACCCCGCCGACTTCCCTTTCCGCTTACGCCCACATCCCCTGAACGTGTTGTCCGTGGTCCTTGCACTTGCTTCGCGAGATGTCTCACCTCAGCAAATTCGTCCGTCGCCTGCGCCCGCAAAAAAGAAGCGCTTTTTGCTCTATGCACCAAACAATCGGATTGTTGATATCCCTCACAATCCTCCACCATACCCTGGTCCACTCTCTCACCTGGATCCATCGGCCGCCCATCTCGCCACAACGACTCCCTCGTCCGCTCCAGTGTCGTTACGATATCCAAACTCTCCCCGGGTGGAATCGCCCACGGATGTGATGGCGTCTCACACGTCATGTCCACCTCCTTTCTCAATACCCGATCCACGTCCACAGCCGAAAAGAATGCCACGCCTTGCGGTAAGTCATCCATGCCCAACCTGAACGCAAACAAACACCGCGTCCACAGGTTTGCAACTTGCAACGCTAGTGCGGCGCGGTACTTGTCCGCATCGGAAACGAGGTACCGTAGTTCGTCGTGCACCGAAATGAGGAAGCGCGCGTCGATGTCGTACGTCCGTGTGAGATGGTCCATTGCGACGAGCAAGAGATGGAGATAGTCCACCCCGGACGATTGGACGACCCAGTTGATCCGCGATGTCATGTAATCCGTCCCAAACTCGGCAGGCAGGTTGTCCTTGGAGAGCGCCGCTGTGATCCCACATCCCAACGCCGGCGTCTGCGGTCGATCAGACAACGCGATCTCCTCCAATTTGTTGAACACGAAACTCTCCGTCCCACCAAACCAAAACTTGCGCCCAAAGAGATCCGGTCGGTGGGTGTTCTTACCCTTGGTCGACGCGTACAGGTTTTCGGCCAGCTTTCTGGCTTCCTCGGGTTGCATTGCTGGATTTGATTGTAAGAGAAGCAGGACGGCATGTTTCATTCCCGCCCCGTAGATGCGCGAATAATTGAACACTTTGGCCTGGTCCCGTGAGATCCCCAAGATACTCGCTGTTTTGGAGTGCAAGTCCGTCCCTGCAGCCTTGGTACCCTCGAGCGTCATCCAACCAATCGCGGTGGCCCCGTGCAAGCCAAACTGCGCATCACCCATACAGCTCGATATCCAAAGCTCCTCCGAATCGACGTCGGCCCCAACGATGGCATACCCTGGCGGCGCACGAACCATTGCCTTCAGCTCGGACCCCACACGGTTCTTCTTTGCATTGCTCGCCGTCAACCACGTTTTCTCGATTGCACGACGCGTGACAGTACCCATCGTGATCACCTGCGGAAGGATCATACCCCACTTGTGCTCCGACGACTGCGCAAACTGAATGTCGACCTGTTCGTTCTGCCACACGACCATCTGATTCAATATCCGATCGCGCGCGCTGATCCAGTAGCTGCATTGAGCGTTCATGTCCAGCGCATCCTGGGCATCGTCCCCAGGACTCGTCAACGTTCCGTCTTGGGCATATTTCATAAAGGTCTTGGAAAGTGGACTCCCGACGTTGGCGCTTTCGCCGTCCTTGTGTGGAAGCTTGTAGAAGAGGAAACGGCATTCACCCTCTCCATGCGTCATCCCGCACAACACCTGGTCGGCGGGGTCTGAGAATACGAGCGGCCGCGCACGAGTGGCGAATTCGATGACGCTCGGGACCCGAAACGTCCACCCATGCTCCCTGGAATGAAAAAGAGGGTGGCCCATCCAGGATAGACGGAGGAGAATCGGAGAGATGCGGTTTCGTACGGTGATGTCGAGTGTACCAGGTGGAAGGTCTTTGTTCGGTCTTGCAAGGTCCCAATACCATTTCGGCCAGATGACTTGGGGCTCAGGGATTTTTGGGGTGGATGTATGGGACAACTTTGTGCGGGGGGTGGCGGAGACGGGTCTCCAATCTAGTTGTCGTAGGAAAGGGTCTTGTTCGTGATCCTCCCTGTCTGCAATAGATGTTGCTAGATTAATAACACGAGCTTCCAACTCGGGAGTGCGTTCTCCGCCGGCAATGGCCAGAGCCAAAGACGCGTCTGACGCAGTCAGGCGGCCCTCCTTGAGGTAGGGAACACCATGTGTTGGCCCTAGAATAGTCAAAATCTTCTTCGTGCCTGCGCTAGGAGGTCGTGTCACCTTGTCGTCGCGAATGAAATGCCACTTTTCCTCCGTCGTATATTGCAAAGGACAACGATCAAATGATAATTTGAGAAGAATTGGGAGCACGCGGTTCACACTGCCAGCGCTAAAGACACCATTCCTGAGTAAATCGCGCAACCACGCGGGCTGTTTTTCCACGGACGACCTAGTCTGGGACGTAGGCTCTGCGCTCTACAAACGATCATCACTTGAAAAGGTATAAACATGGGAAACGACATACATTGTGATACACGCCTCTAGATTTCTTTGCGACTTTCGGGGTCCAGTCGAGCTGAGAAAACCAAGGATTGTCTCTCCAGGATCCGTCCTGCATCATACTCTTTGCCTGCTCTGCGAGATCCACAAGATGTTTCTTGACCTTGCCTTCCAATTCTTGGTACGTCCGTTCCGCGTTGCGTAGATACTCTTCCCATGATTCGTTAACCGTCAGGAAACTGGAACCCATGGTGAGGATACCAGCAAATGAGACCGGACTCGGACACCGCTCCAGGAACGCCGGAAGGACCTGAGAAAAGACCTGATGTGTCACGTAAACGTCGTTGGCGCAGTACCCAAGGTAATCCTGAATGTCAGCGTGAATTGCCTCTCTCGAAGAGGCCATGAAATCCCCACGAATCTCCTTGTCGAGATCGATATTACAATAAAGCTTGGCCACGTCCGCTAGGGCGTTTGCAGACGTGAGGTCTTCCCAGCGTTGCTGTGAGAGTTCAGCGTCGGTCGCGTTCGTGTCATCCTCTTGGAGCTGAGGCAGACTTTCCTCGATCTCGGCACGCAGACGACGGAGTTGCGCGCGCCGTGCACCATCAACCTCGGACTCTGCTTGCGACGCGGCATCGCGCATGATCTCGGACACTACCTCGACAGCCTCGGCGCGCTGTTCGATGCGTGCGGCTTTCGCCTTGCGGTGTTTCATCCACGCCGGTCGTTGATGCGACGATATACCATTGACAGCGACATGAAGCGACATCGTGTCCATAAATCGCATCTGTGTACCCCTGAGACTATACTCTTCGCGGACGCGCTGCCGGTCGTAAGAGACATTGTGTCCGACGACGATACGCGGAACCTCGGGATTACCCAACGGAATCAAATGCTGCACCTCCTCTGTCTCGCCAAGCAACCACGGGGATATCCAGCAATACCAGGCGTGTTTGGACGCAGCACAGGCGAGAACGGCATACGGATGGTATGGCGGCATCGTCTCAACGTCAAACACGAGCATCTGCTCAGGTTGACCGTCATGCTCCGGGTATGCGACGTGTTCGCTGTAACTCGAGCCGTCTGGGAGGTGGTAGTACTTGGTCCAGCCCGATTGGACGTCAAAATACTCGAGTTTGGGGGGCAATGCATCTTGCGCAAGTTGCTTGGCGAGGGATAACCAGGGTTGAGCGCAGCGCTGGCCGATCCGGTAGAAGTGTTCGTCGATGTTAGCGCCTTGGAGTGGAGGAAGGGTAAACCCTGTATCGGGGAGGACAGAACCCTGCTTGGGGTCGAGACCGTGCATGTGAAGATGGTCTCGCGCGATTTGGACGAAAGCGGGCTTGGGCGGGGGGAAGGCATGTTTGAATATTTGGGCGTGAAGCTGACGCGAAAGCATCTGTACGCCTAGTTCACTGCGTTTGACTGTGTTTCCATAGAATCATGTCAGTCGGTCAGACAGGTGCAATGCGAGGCATACCGTGTCGAATTGAGTTTTTGGCTCCATCTGTCTTTCGCTTCCTCGAAATCGTGCTCGCGTGCGCATTGGATTGTTTTTGTTGTTCATCGTGGTATTTTTTCTCTGATGATTTTTGTCGTTGCCTGAGAGGTGGGGATGGAATGTGCAGTTTACGAGCGAGGGAGGGAGACCTTCGCACCGGGTTCAGCATGCGTGTCGGTGTACTGTCATGGGTGTGGGAATGCAAAGTACGCGGCCCCAGAACTCGACATCATAACGGTGAGTCCAAATACTCAACAAGGAGAATATTGGTTGGTTGGTGGGGCTGGGTACGTTTGGCGACGGGTATGCATCCCAATACCCATTCATCCTCATTGTCCGATGTATAGCTAACGGACTTACAGCTACAGGTAGGCTATGCTACTAAATACGTCCGCACCCGTCGGATGTTTTTCTTCGCTATTTCTCACTAGCACGTATCCGATTGAAACGAGGCTAGGCACCGCTGATATGTGAGCCGCGCGTGGAAACACTGTTCCTTGACCCTTTCAACCACAATGTGTCTGCAAGTCATGGTAGTACAAAGATGGGTGCGTACGGTTTGTCAGACAAAAGTGAGTTGCAATGTTGACCTTTCACCAAGATCACAGCAGGCAGGTCATAAGTATCCGTTGTAATAGATCGTGCTCGGTCGCTCCTACCAAAGACGGGAGCCAGGTCATAAGCGGCAACAACGACAGAACGCTTCGACGATGCCAAATTGACGACGGTCGGGAGATAGGCCGCGCTATGATGACGAGTACGGTCGTGTGCATGGTGTTAAGATGGACGATGGATAGTGCTCGCCAAAGGACGAATGGTGGTAGCGCGGGATGCGAGAACGAATGCCAAAGCGCTGGAGGTAAGAGTGCACAAGGGTCAGGTCGGTGCGATCGATGCCTCTGCAAAGTCCATCCAGGATCGGAAGACGACACCACGTACGTCCTCAGTACCGCCATTGGGAAGAGACTGCTTGGTCCGCTTTGACACGATACCGACGTTATTGGAGTCCCCAAGCAGGAAGCACATCGCTACTGCCACGCCAGTCTCGGTCCGTGTTTGGGACACGAAAACCGGCGAGGAGCTGATCGTTGCAAGTGTCTCTTTGCGGCGACGTCCGGAAAGCTGACTTTGTATTTTCTCGATTATAGTAACATATCCACCTCTGCATGCCTAGACACAATGGCAGGAAGCCGCCCTTGCTTGTCAGCCACGGGAGACTCGTTGGATGTTACACGGGTACATCGGTCTTGTTCATAAACATTCGAGGATCGGTTCCGCCATTAAGTTTTCCGTTGACCGTCGTTGCATCGCTCTGTTGTCCGATGGTGGTTACCTCGCATGCGGCAAGTCGACAACATAATCTCGGTTTACATTCTTAGTGGTATCTATGTCCTCCTTGATGTGAATACGCCACTCAATCTTTCTCAAGGCCAGCGCGTTGCCTCTGGTTGACGGAGTTCAAACAACAGAACATGACATGGTGAACGCGGAAGCGACCTTACGAATCCTAGTCAATAGTCACAATACATTTGCTGATCGTGCCTTTGTACGGACGCGTCTTCATGGCAGTGGAGTACTGCCATCGCCGAGTTGCTCATACAATTACTCCATTGCGCATATTATAATCTGACCAGTTCAACACGAGCAAAGAATCAAACAGGGGGAAATCTATCCCACCTACAAGCCAAGCTTCGATAAGAAACGACAATGGTAATGCTCGGATGTGGAAAAACAGAGTACGATACAGTCGATGGGTGATTCAAAATACAAATGCAAAACGTCAAGCCCGTTCCGAGTCGTTAAATTTTCATCACCTTTGCGCGCATATTATCACCCACCAATACACCTTCAGTGCATGTCCCCCAGAAACGCCCACCTAGGCGTCCCCGACATCCCATGCGGCTTCGACGATTTCCATCTGCTGGGCCCATTGACCATACTCCATTTGCACCGCATACATGTGCGCATGGTTCAATCCCCTCAACGCCTCCACCACCCAAGTCTGGCAGTTCCAATCCGGCCTCCCTTGCTGCATCGGAACCATCGAGAAGTGCGTCTCCAGGGTCTCTAGATAGCTGGACGCGACGTAGCCCACCAGGTGCGTTCCCCTCTCATCCGTGTCCCACTTGGGGTGACGATTGTTAACGATGTGCTGCATAAAGTACCCGGTCTGCAGGCTGCCCCCGATCTCGTAATAGTTGCCCACCCCGCGACGGGTCGAGGTGGGGATGAATATGGCCCAGTGGTAAAGTCTCTTGCCGCCAGTCGACCTATCGCCTCGGGAGAATTGTGCAATCCTAATCGGGAGATAGTCAGGGGGAACCTGAATGCAAGGGTTCCACTTGTGTACAGTGTTGTACTCCGGTGGCGGTGTAGATCCAAGGCTCGCGGCGTAGGCTGCGGGGAGAAACACAAGGCAAGGGTCAACAAGGCACAATAGCGAGGGAGCGGAGGTGGCAAACTTACCCCTGAAGGTGGCCATTAACTCGGGCGGGTAACTGCTGAAGCATTGCGACTATTGAATTTGATGATGTAGAACTGATGGTTTTGTCACCGACCTTGATAGAACATCTTTTATATTGGCGAAATGTCCATCTTGCAATCTGTTGGTGTGGACGAGCAATGACATTGTGGACACATTTTATTTTGTTAACCACAGGCGCTTCTGTTATCTGCTGCGACGAGGGAAGATGGATGATGGACTCTCGACGCTTTGACCCCTTCATATATGCGACGAACGGTTTGCCACATGTTCAGATTTCCTGTGACGTGTGATATTCATCGAGGTGTGGAAATCGTCAATGATGGTGTATCTCGACTGACGCAAAAGCGAGTCGTGACTCGTGAAAGAACTGGGATAACACATCAGTCTGACTTATCTGTTCATTTTTCCCACCGTCAGTGTGGAGGCCGTTATCGGGGGGCGCATACGTTCGGAGCGACCGATGACCACCGAATCGTCGCGACCCAGTGTCTGGATTGCTGATTAGGGGAAAGACTTGAATGTACATTCGTCGTCATTGTCGCGTAGCTGGAACGCAAAAACCCACTGTCAAATAAGCTGTGCGAGCGTCTCGTAATGCTGAGGTGAGACTGGTAGGAAATTATCAAGCACGGGCAAAAGATGCAGATCTCCGACACCGGCTCTGATCGTCTCACCGAGCGATGGAATCGATTAACGAGATATTTTGTGAGGCTTCCCGCGCCGAAATTCAGTTGTTGCGGCCGCACGCTCCGTGCATAGACACGGATCGGTAAAAAGACCACAGGAAGGGAAAGCACGACACAAGGCTGCGCCCATGTGTTGGTCCTTCAAAATGACACATTAATTGTCAACTCGGCCCGCAAAACGTTGAACGCACTCACTATGATATTCCGAGATGAGGATTGGTCTGTCGAATGTGACCCGGATTATCTGACTCCATGGTCTGGCAAGTTGACTCAGCCCCTAGTAGGAGTGGTGAATGATGACACCAGAGGAAATGCATCCGTTCTCAGGCCATGTTGACATTGTCAATCCCACGTAGTAGATCTTTGATGAAACTTCTAGATTCTTCGTGTAAAGCCGTTTCGGTTCCGGCGTCTGTGAGTCACATAACTTGAAAACTATAAAAAGCACAAGATGGATTTACTTACACCAATTACCTCCTTTCCTCCGCTTACTATGAATCGAAGCCACCCGTCCGCAGAGCCGCAGCAGGAGGACCCAGGAGCCTATCCAATTCCATTCCGTACGCATAGTGTGGAATTGGGAAGTCGTCTGGACTCCATTTCAGCCTCGCTCCGGTATTGGGCAGTGAACAAGAAACGTGCGAGCGCGCATTGGGTAAGAATAGCGACGCGATTCTGTGTATTCAGCACTCACGTGATCTGAAAGCACAACAGGATGGTGAAAGCGAATAACCGGTATGAAGAATGGCTCAGTACTCAACCCCCAGGAGAATATCCAGTGCCTTTTGCCAAGAGCAAAGAAAGGCTGGACGAAATCGAAGACAGCTTTAGGAATTGGGCGATTCACTCTGACCGCTCTTCCAACTCATGGGTGCGTACTATTGATCTTGAAGTCTCCTTTCGAGCACAGCATTCACACCTGTATGATCCGAGCAGTACGATTTCTTCGTGAGGGCAAATGCTCGATACGAGCAGCATCTCGCTGCCACCCAGTCACCCGGCAAGTTCCTTTTACCTTGGGGAAGTATCTTCAAGTACGCGGGCGTACCCATCGAGGATGTTCCACAAGACATGATATGGTGGGCGTTGCGTCCCTCTAATAGCCACCATGGTTGGGTATGTTATCCCATCGCTACATCCTATCTGTGATCAGACTTGTTGAACACGTTCTATGTCCAGCACCGGCTGTTGTATGATGCTAACAAACGTTTCCTGAACGACGTATACAAGTCACGTTCTCCCGGATCTGAGCCAATTTGGTTCGGTAAACGGTATCGAGGTCTCCGTCTAGACCAAGTATGCGAGCGTAGGAGTTTTATCCGCTGGTGTTTTGATCCCCAAAGGAAGGAAGGCGGATGGGTATGTCAGTTCCTCTTCTCCGTATCCACAAAAGTTTCACATCTTCTGGTCATCAAGCTTTATCGACTCAAGGACCTAGATCTCCGTCTTAAAGATTGGCGACAGGCTCACCCCGAGCGCCGTGGCCCCCGCCAGCGAAGGAAAGCACCCAACATCCAGAACCCGGTTGGTGAAGCAATAGGACCGTGGGATGACTCACTGGGGTCAGCGGACGAAGAGGACTATGACCGAGATAGCTTTGTTCAGTCGGATAGCGACGAGCTAGAATATTCGTCAAGCAGCGACAACGAGCTTATGGACGATGATAGTTCAGACAATAACTTCTCGCGAGATTCCGATGAGTCCACGGGCTCAAGTGTGGAGATGACACCCTCTGCAAGCCACACACGCAAGCGTAGGCGAACAAATGTAGTCCCGTTGGACGAGGAGTCAGAGAAGGCTGGCACGTCTTCTGGTAAACTCGGTAGACGATACAGAGTGCCGTACGAAAGTTCGGACCCTGCCAGAAAGTTTTCCAAGCGCATGCAGTGACATGACGATGTAAATTGGCGCTACTTGGATTCAAGATTGTAAATGTACAGAGTGTGTACTTAGTATCTAACTTCATCGTCTTGTAATATGTATGTATGTGGAATGCATGCACACCGAAAGCAACGTATCCCTGTGACTTCGGTATGGCTGTGTTGAAGCTTTAACCGGGATGTGCTGTCTCGTGTCAGGTGCTGGGCTGCGAAGTAAACACAGCATACTACTACGGGCGAGAAATCATGGAGTCCAAATGTGCTTCTTCGTCTTCCAGTGGTGCAACATAGACGCGATTTCAGAGTTGGTGACCACCGTCGAGTCGACCGAACAGCAGTTTGGCTTACGAGTAGCTCCCAACGGCAGAGATGTGATGAATTACAACACACCTTCTGACAAACAATAAGTAGTGCAGCTGGTAAGGCAATATGACTTGAGCATAGCTCGGAGTCCTGCGGAAATAATTTAAATGGCCTTCGCTCCAGTTACGAGCACATGTCAGTATCTGTGATGTGTCGGAATGAATCAAATGGGAAAAAAAAAGAGTTACTCGCGAGGCACGACGGTCCGATGACATGCGTCGATGGCAAAAACACGGCGACCTGTCCTTGTCTGACGCCTTCTGACTTGACGGGTTCATCAGGAACGAGTATGATGACGGTCTAGCTAGCAAAGCTGGACGAAAATGGTCACATTGGACAAGCAAGTCCTCGCGGCCCTAAATAGTAGTGCAACTCGACTGAGATATCGTCGCGAAAAGTATAGTTTGCTCGTTTCTTTCCAGCCACTTGAGGATCGAGAGAAACACGGCAGACGACAGGAAGAAAACCAGCGAAGCGATAACCGGATCCGTTGGATTATTCAAATGCTGTAGGGGTCCAGAATTTAATTTATGCGTCTCCGACTGAATTTGGTGATCGAAAGAAAGAAAAGAAAAGTTGAGCAGACGACTGCGCTGTCCCGAGAGATACAGTTGCCAGATTCAAACTCCGAACGCCTTTAATTTTCGAAGCGAGTACGGCGTTCAGTTGAATGAGTTGATAACTTCTAGTAGTTCCGATCATTGTATGTATGCCCAGGGTCACATAATTTTTTTTTGGTATTATACTAACCTCCGTTGTCTTTTACATGGCTTGTGGGCACCTACATTACCATGCTCTTACATGAAACCATCACTGGACAAGAGCAGAGCATCAGTCTCGTGTCCTGCCGTTCCGGAGCACGTTCCGGAGTACTCGTTTTACGAGTACCATTGGGATGGACCCAAGCGCCTTCATGTTCCACTTTGGCAGCCCAGACAGACGACCCTCGTCGTCGTTTTCGAGGGTGAATCGAGGCACTGTTTTTCCACAGTACATATCCTCTTATACTACAGCAAAGGGTCGCCGAAACTTCCGAAAGGTACTCGATCTGATACCTGGGTGCGTCTCGTTGGCGAGCAAGACTTGTCGAGTCGTATTCATCTTGTTACGCTGCACAGGACATTCAACAATCGGGATCAGTGGTTCATTCGTTTAGAGGCCAGGTTCAAAACGCACGTCCTAACACGCCTACTCTCCCGAAGCTCACGGTCGCGTTCGAAGTTGCACTCGGTCACACGGCTTCCAACTCGTCCAGTGTCGATACCCTTGTCCTTCGCTCCCCAGCAAGTACCCAGGAGCTTCGCCGCGAATCTATCAATGTTCTGCTCGAACACGAGTTCTTGTTGACTTCCGACACCTCGTCCCTCTCGCTGTCCTTCACTCACTCGACCATGCTATGGACCCCAATTACATCAGAAGGGCCCGAGCGATATCGCAGGGGTGCCAACCCCACCTTTCGAATCGAGCACATCACGACACGCATCGTACGGCTTATCCCCCCTGTCTCTGTTCGCCCAAGAATTGCCGATGGCTCTCTTCCCACCGAACTTCTCATCAAAACGTTCAAGGACACCGAGTTTCGAGATAGCTGGCACAACGATCTGCTTTCGTTCGCGCAGGTGTGCCGTGCGTGGTCATGCGCGATGGATGTTCTCCACTCCCGTCTGAGCTTCTCGGACGATAACGAGAGGAGTCAGCCAAGACATCTCCTGGACGTGTATGCTCTGGCAAACGCTTTAACCAAAAAGCCCATACTTGGCCACAGCTTCCGCCATTTGACCACGGACAACTTTGGAAAGCCGGAGGATTGGCAGCACATTTTCAGCCTTCCCCGACGTAGGGACCCAGCTTACTTTACAGCGGCTCTGATAGCGACCCTTCGTGCCACGAAGAACCTGCAGCATTTGCACCTGGCGCGGTTGGATCCGTATCAGGGAGACGCGCTCTTCGCGGTGCTCCATACGCTTCGCGACGTGCAGACGTTTTCGATCGGTCAGGCGGAGGAGAGACCGCTTATAGGAGTCCTCAAGCATCATCGGATAGATGGTGTGACGCGCATGCTCAGCGTTATCCAACTTGCGCGTTGTATGGGAAGGTGGCCAGCGCTGAAAATTTTAAAGTTGCATCACCTCCACCCCGGGTTCCTCGGTATATGGCGATTCGCTCTGCGACCGCCGGCGTGCAGGCTGACGCAACTCACGATCAGCCAATCACATATGGGTGACAAGGACCTCGTGCATCTTTTTGCATCGTCTGCCAAAACGCTCGAACGGGTGGTGTTGGATAGGATCGAGGGCGTCACCAACGCTGGGCTTTGCGCCTTCCTACTTGCTATTTCTCAGAACGTGGTGTATTTGACCATTCAAGACGTCGGGCTCCCGCCGTTTCAGCAGTGGGGCAGTCTCGTCATCGGACGTACGCAGAGGGCGTTGGACGTCGTGATAGACAAGATGTTTCAGTTGCGAGAACTAAGGATCGGCGGGGACGTGGCGAGTGAGTTCATGCTAGATCGAAGGTCGAAGATGTTCATCGCCTACAATGGCCCGGAGGACATGCGGGTGCCGGTAGTTCTATTGTGGTTGGAAGACGTGCCGAGGTTGTGCGGGTTTGCTGCGGATGGAAAGTGGCCCGGATGGTGTACACCCGGCAAGGTTCCACGACGCTAATGCATAGCTCGCGGGGGCTGACTGGGAAGAGCTTACTTATACTATGTTACTACGTTTTAACTTGATGATATGAACAATGCGTGGGCAAGAACGTTGAAAAGTCGTGTTTAATACCCGTGTACATGAGACTACAGGTCGCGATTTCATAACGAACACGTGAGACTGGAGGAAACAGACCAGAAAGCAAGATAGCTGACGAAATAACTCAGGCATGAAGAAGGTATACATGACATCGAAATCACTTAGCCCGTTCTCAAGCGCCACATCCCGTTCTTGCCTGCGATCAATCCTAGCCATCCCTTCTTTCCGCGAAGGAAATCGACTCGCTTCACGCCTTCCATCTTCTCGTCTTCATGACAGCAACGTTCAAAGTATGTGCGTGTGAGGACTTGTCGATCCTCGTCGTCCAGTTCGTTGTTGTAAAAGTCGTATTTGGTTATTGGCTTGTTCAGCGCGGCGAACAGCTGCTGGAAGAAGTCTGCTAGGGAGATGTATGGAGCGCCATTCGCCCTGATATCGATATACCAGGGCAGACGTGAGTGATAGAGCCGCATGTACTGGGTAGGCGGGCGTGTGACAGAATGATCCATATCGCTCGCAAGCAGAGGACGATCGATTTCTCGGAACATGAGCGTCAGGGGCTCGCGACGCAAATCATATGTTGTCATTGGACGAGACTTGTTGTAGCAGAGAAATGGATGGAGGTCCAGCTTGGAGCTATCGACGAAATCTGCAAAGTGATAAACAAACACAGTATGTGCCTGAAATGAACGTTGACTGACCGTCCAAACTCCGTACGGGGTTGGACCAACTGCGCAACATGGATGCAAACCCAGATTTGAATTTGAAATCGTGTCTCCAGTGCTGGGGACGTTCGTGGAACATCCTGTGCGGGATGCGAGCGCTCGCAGAGATCGGGCGCGAAAGGGTCGATGAGGGCGTATGCATGTCGGGAGCGCGTGGAGCGAACTGATGGACATCGGGCATCCTGGTTGGGATATCTAAGGGCGACAGATCGCCCTGCAACGGCCATGGGGAATGTTTATATTGAGAATGTGATCTCTTGTGGGAGCCTTGTGGTGGATTTGGTAGGGTTTGCGCTCTCTGGTGCGCAAATGGGTCGTGCGATTGCATCTCAGAGTGAAGAGGCTGATGTGGGATGTATGGGCTCGGCCCCGATTGCTGCGGATAAGGTGTGGTATCATAGGGCCTCCGCCATGCAGGACTCCGATCTTGTGGGCCGGGGAAGGAGGGACTGCGATGATTGTGTATGAGTTAGCTGGGCAGGGAATGTGAAATGTGCGTGAAACATACTCGGGGAAGGGTAATCCCCAAGAAGGCTGCATCATACCAGTGGGTGCTGTATGGGGCACTGGTCCACTGGGCATAACAGCTGCGCCCGGAGGCGGCGGAATACCAGCGCGTGGGGCCTGAGAGCCCATGTTTGCATCCGCCAGTGGGGGCATGTCGTCCCAAGCTCCCCAAGGGTTTGCCATGGTGAGGCGTCAATTGGCGGAAGAACAGAGGATGGACTTGACTTTATCGGAACAAGTCGATATCGATTTGCTGTGTCACCTAGGCGATGCGAAGATGGCAGCTGCAACAACGGCAGCCCGCCCACTGAGAGCGATATTTCAAAGTGATTCTGCGGTGCTAGACCTGCTGTTTCCGCAATGTTCATCAAACAATGAGTCCTAGAAAGCCATCGGCGATGCTGATTCGCGCAATGGGTCGGCTCAGTTTCAAGCAAGGCCCTGACTCGCTGTGAATATTTACTGTGTCAGCTGAGGAAACCTAAAAAGGCAATTGCTGTGAACACCGCTATTAAATATTAATTGACGTCGGACACTCGGAGCGGCTCTCGGTGTAGCCAGCAACTTCGAGCTCGGATAGCACAAATACAGCGTGAAACAATTGCTACGAAAGGCAAGGCAAAAATGACGCGAGAGAACGTCAGGCGGAACGTAGGGAGACTCGGGTGGGTGAGTAGCGAGGAACCAGAGATTGGAAGTGCAAATTGTGTATTCGATATCATGGTGAATGGTTTGGATTCTTGAACGGAACAAGAACCATCATGTTCCGTATCTGAAGCTGAAACAGACTTGACTTGATGATAGCTGGGCGTCCGTATGGTCATTGCGTTGTACTCCAAAAATTGAATACATCCGTGCCGATCTAGGTGGCATTCCTTGCAGCAGGCTTCATTGCATCGCTGTTACCATTCGGACCTCGCTGAAAGACAGCGCTGTATCCGCTAAAATTCTTGTGAACCTCGACGATTCTTGCTTGCAATCTTGTAGAGGCTATCTATTCCTAATTTTGTCTCATCACTTGAGAGTGGCTGAGCGCATAAGAAAAACGTCCCTACAAAACGATGGAGTTCATACTACCTGGGCCTGTTAAAGTTGGACCACAGTCGCCAATGTTTCATAGCTGGAGAGTCATCATGTTCTATTGTTTCGGGTTTAAATATAGGAACTAACACTGATTGGCATGCATAGTGTATACCAAGGGCAGAAGAACAGACTAAATCATACTAAATCATACGAACGCTGATGATCCTGAACTGTAGCAAACACTACATCATTATGCAATCTTTAAGCCAGCTGAAATCGTGTCCACCCCGAGCAACTTCGGATTGAGCCCCCCACTGGTTCGCTCTATGGTCTCCTTCCTTCCAACGCACCTGCCTATCAGCGGGGTAGGTTCCCCAATCACAACCGGCTCTTGCTCCGTGCTGCTCAGTTACCGAATTTTCCGTTTCCCCGCGTATCAGCCGTCCCCCACCGCATTGAGCACTCTGCAGAGCAACATGGTCGGTTTGAATGCCCGCCTGAGGCTGTCTCCTCGCTAGTGGCGAGTGGACCTCTCCACAGTGTCTTTCCCTCCCCTGCAAGTCATAGGAGTAAGGTCCGATCTCTCGTTGTCTGGTTTCCGCGCGTACTGGCTGTCTCCCGTCGTGCCAAGCACCCGGCAGAGAAACATGGTCGGTTTGGGTCCTTGCATCAGGCTGTCTCTTCGCTAGTTGCGAGTGGACCTCGCGCTGGACCTGCGCGAGCGTCCTTTCCAGTCTTCTCCGATCGCTCTCGGCTTTCGCCATCTTGTGTTGCAGTTCTCTACGCTCTTGTTCCAGCTCCTCTTTCCAAGCCCGATCGTTCGCCTTCTCAGCCTCCCCCATCCACTTCTGCAAGTCGTCCAGTTCTTCTGCATGTTTCTCCTGCATCTTGGTCATTTCTTCGGCAAGCACAGCGCCGGCGGACGTCTCGTTAAACTTCTTTCCTCCATTCAACTCACGCTCCAGTTGTGTTGTTATCGGCGGCAGGTGAATGAGCTCAGAGATGATCTCCTCTGCAGAACCGAGATTGTTATCGTGACGAAGCATCTTAGCTCTGCCGTCGAGAAGAGGTTTGAAGGTCTCGTTCGCTAGGGCTTCTTCCCGATCCTTTCCTTCTTGCTCGCCGACGCGGCTCCAGTTCGTAGTAACGATGCGAACATTTACGAGGTTTTCGTCTCCGCATAGCGCGCGGAACATCCGCAGGTTCTTTAGTGAAGTACCACCGACTCGTGGATCCGAGATGCGATGCATGTAGATGAGACCGTTGAGCTGCGGTCGTGGGCTATGGATTCTACGATCACAAAGTTGTACCTTGAGACGAAGCGATTACCTTACCCAGCCTTGGGCCCCAAACAAAGTGAGATCATCTCCAGGATGTCCGTGTCAGTAACACCCCGGGAATCGTCAAAACCTGGTGTATCGATGAGCACGACTGTACGGCCAGTCTTCTGATCAACATATTGAGCTGTCTGGATGGTGGATGTTTCAGAGGTGGGACCATGTCCGATATTGATCGCATTGTCTCCGGTAAGATGATGGATGAACTGCAGGGTGAAATATAAGCTTGAGTCGGATCAAAGTCACCGTTACTCACTCACCGTTGACTTCCCTGACACACGGCAAAAACGTATTCAGCTGGAATACTTTCAGCATCAAGGACAAACGCACCGGTCCCAGTGACGCCCATGACCCTGTAGGTTCACTTTAGCTAGGATCAACACAGTACGCATAAGAGGGTACATACGCAATCACCACAGGGGTAATATCTTGGTCATCGACCTTCTGCATAGCTCGACAGCGTGTGCAATACAAGATGGAATGCGATAAATGGTTTGAGGTTGAGAAAAAGCGAATTCGGGAGGGTGGAACAGTGGAACACGATGTCGTTCCAGTCACCCAACTAAACCCCAAACCCTCAGGTTGAGGCGTGTGCCCCAGATACCACGCTTCCACCTGGAATGAGGTAATAGGTATCGTCATTGAATCGGGTTCCATTCCAGAGATGGATCATCGCCATGAGGCAAGGCAACTATAATATTACCTCAACCGTGTTATCTGAGCTTGAATCTACAACTCCACCGGCCAATGGCCGCAGTCAGCTGAGCGTGACTGCCACTTCTCAATCGCTTCGAAAGTACGCCCTTCCGTACTTACTAGGCAACCTAGCTTGGGGCCCGGCCCATCAGGGAAATATGTAAGCGAGCGCGTTGCTGTCAATTTGACGAGTTCACGTCAAGTCCAACAATTCAATGATGAATGGAATGCAAACTTACTATCTCAAGGTCTCTGAAATAGCCTATTGCAGATTTACAGTGTCCTTGGACTTCTCTTGTGCTTCGTACCGGGCCTATGACTCAAGTTCGCCGTGACCCTGTGGCAGTACTTGAACACCTGTTCTGGCTTACATAATATACACCACTATTGTCCAAGCCTTGTCTTCTCTTAAAGTACTGTCTCTTCTCCCGAATCTTCTTATTTCCGACTCTTGTCTTTCCGTTCATGGTGCCACAGCATGGATACACTTAGGCTCCAGTGTTGGATCTACGGTGAAGACTTTGACGCCGTTTTTCCTGTCGAGTTATCAAGGACAGAGACCGTCGGAGCCCTCATAGAAGCTATGCATGATGACACGTTCGATGGTATAGATGCGCGTAATCTTAGTCTCTACTCCATCCCCATGCCTGATGATGAAGACTTTGAAGCCACGCTCGAGAAGTGGACGTTCGAAGGCAAACAACACCTCGACTCGCGATGCAAATTATCCGGGCTCTTCCCCTCCTCTGGGGAGGGGGAGTGGTTCATCATCGTCACTGCTGGGTCTGTAGTCACAATACCAATCAAGTCTTCCCCGTCAAAATTTCGAACACGGGGATTGTCGCGGATCTCAAAGAGGCCATAAGAAACAAGAAGCTGGTGGGTTTCCGTGACGTCGACGCCGACGCTCTCGAGCTTTACAAAGCCTCCCTCCCAGATTGCAAAGATGTCGAAGACAAGCTTAGAATGATCATGTTGGGAGACCAACCACGTCTCGGCCCATTGCAGAAATTATCCGGGCTCTTCCCTCTGGGGAGGGGCAGTGGTTCATTATTGTCAACGCACCCAGTTTCGGTGCGTGTTTGTATTCACGACAGTGTTGATTCGTACTTACCCAGGCTCCGGGTATTGTATCGCAGGATACATGTTTGTAGCTGTCCCTTCTGCCGTCCACTCGCCATTGAAGTATATCCAGGCGTGGAATCACAGTTCGAGAAAGAGCCTTTCGGAGCGAGGAGAAGTCTCAAATTTCAAGACCTTACAGTCGACCGATTGCAGGTTGAGTGGACCCGACCCCCTAACGGCGCTTCCACCATCCCAGTCACGCTACTGCACCCCGTCTTCGGCCAGTTCGTCGACGACTGTCGCACCCATGAGCCCACCAGCGCTGATAATACCTCTGTTTTGGAACTTTCCTTACAAATGTCCCAGTTCTTCGCAAACGAGAGCCAGCGACAGGAAGCATTTATCGACATCTTTCGTCGCCGTAGCATAGGGATGGTATCCAGCTCCATTTCTGGTTACCACACCGATGGAGATGTGCACGTAAACGGTCGTCGGTACACGATCTTGGAGGTGAAAGCTGAAGTCGGTTCTAAAGGCGCCGAGCCTTACTGCCGAGCAATACTCTACTACATAGGAGGAAGCAAAACGAGGTGGAGAAAGCCCTCATGAAAGGCGCGCAGTTCAGCTTTCCTTGCCTCATAATCACCCTCTTTGGTGGGTTTTACTGCGAATCCGCTTCCCCCTCCGCTGATGAAACACCCCAGGCCCTCACCCCAGTTTCTCGGTCGCAATCTGGACTAACCGCCCCAATTACCAAAATCTCTCCACCGTTCTGCCTTTGTTCTGGCACCCGACCGATACCATATTGCGCCGATCTGCCGCTCACCATATCGGTACATTCACGAAGGCCCACCAATCACTAAAGGAACTCTACGAGAAGTTTTATCAGGCGCCTGCAGACTTCAAGGACTTGCAGCCTGTGTTTCCGCATCCTCGCTGCTACACGAGCCTGGATGGGGAGAACCAGGTTCGTTTCAGGTACATCCGTACTCTGGAAGCTAGCAAGCTGCTCTTCGTCGTGAAGACGGACGCTGGCGAGCAACTCTGCGTCAAGTTTATGCAGACATACGTTCGGGTGGTGCATCAGCAGTGCGCAGCCTGGGGAATCTCACCATCGCTAAGGGGACTCGATGTCATCCCAGGAGGGTGGCACATGGTCGTCATGGATTTTCTCGAGGAGTACAAATGTCTTCATGATGTTAAGCACAGCCTCTCCCACGTACAGAAAGACAGGCTGAGAGACGAGCTTAGAAGGAAGCTAACAGATCTTCACCAGATGAATTTGGTGCATGGAGATGTATGTGATGCTAACCTGATGGTGACGACGGACCGATTGGGATGGATGTTGGTCGACTTGAACTGGTCGGGCAAGATTGGCGAGGTACGATATCCCATGAACGTGAATCGTGGACTGGGTTTGCGACGACCGGAGGGTGCGCTTGACGGCAAGTTGATTCTCGCTGACCACGACATCGAAATGTTAGACTACTTGTTCCAGTGACTTTGGGCTGTTTACGACGTAAACAAGCCGCGTCCAAATAACCGAGTAGAATGTATCGGACATCGCATCAGCAAAAGTGCAAACTGCCTGGCTGAGACTATTTCGCCTAGAGCCAGCCCTTCTAGCCAGTCACAGTAGTTGCTAGAATCTGTCGACGCCAGGCACCATTACTAGTGCCAGTCCGCCTACCAGATTGCGATCATTAATATCACATAATCATCCACCTAAGGCTGACAAGTTTCAACTTCAAGTGCCCCATGTCTACTTGAGGCTCCTCGACCTTCTTCTCTAATTCTAGAAGGAGAACACCTCAAACCCCATGAGGCCTGTGTTCAAATAACCCATGTACGTGCATCACCCCCTTCCATCATGTCCTGTGTGATACATATTATTACGTAATTGTACAGCTGATCGTACAAAAGTTCAAAACGACCTAGTCGGCACACCTCGACCTCACGGTGTAACCATAACCTAATAAGCCCTTGGCTATCAATGGCCCACTTGCATGACGTATATGCACAGCTTGTAAGTTTTCCGAGTCCAAGTGTCCACCAAGACACCCGGAACATGTACCTCAACATGAGGGCTTGGGGTTGAGTTCGCTGACGAAAGCATGTTCCACCACTTCTAACTCCCAGCTCTACTTCTTCTCAAACCGCTCGTCGCATTCCGGTCAACATCACACACTCTGCCAATCTGCAAAAAAGGAAAGTGGGGGTAGCGCTTGACATAAATTTGTAGTCGATGTAGCGTTATGTCGTCAACAGTACCGTCACCGTCACTACGTCCACTATTGTAGCCAATTGCAGTCATAGCCCATTTCAAAATGCCGTAGCAGGGTAATTCTTCGGTATACAGGTACTTTGAATATGAATATGCATCTTTGATCACAAACTGTTCAATTTGGCAGGTGCTGTGGTTCATTACAACTCCTCAATTGCCTCGTCGAAAAAGAAAAAAAGAAAGAAAGTGTTAGCAAAAAAAACAGTGCTCCACCTCAGGTTCAAACTCCGAACGTTTGCAAGATGGTAGTGTTCCGAAATGGGCATCATGTTATGAGCCGAATTGCTAGCTTGCTCGCCTTGTGTCCTGCTTTCTCGCTTTACTGGCTCTCTCCACGAGGTACGTCGACGTCGCAGCTCCACTATAATATCATATTATTTATATCCCCCATTTCCAGCTTTTCATGTCACGAAGCATGACCGAATCAGATTCCACTCGATGCTCGCGTTCGTTAGGCTTTCTAACGAATTTAGTAAATGAAGTGAAACACAGCACTCCCGAGCTTGACACCCTCAAGCCGCGTTCAGATTTCATGTCCTTTTATTACAGAGTCGCCACGGTTTTCAGACACCCTGCTCAACTCGCACCCATATTTCTTGACTGTTGCTCGCTTCTCCATTCCCTTTGGGATGAGAAACGCTCAGGACCCAATTTTATCGCGCCCATGTCAAGCCTCACGAAGCGACCATCGGGACGTTTGTCAAGATTACTTCTCCAGCATAGCAGACATCTGCCGAAGTACGAGTCTGATGACGCGTCACCCTCCCGGGAGAGTAACCCTCAGACTGTTGCAGTCATACATTTGAGCAAAGTTCCGCGGGAGAGCATGAAAGCCGACCTTCATGGCCTCATGTCTCTGCTCCTTTTCATCGAGACTCTCATTTTCATCCTCCTGCCATCTTTTTGGAACCGTGTTTTTGCTGTCATCGGCACCTTTGTGGTCTGCGCGTACGCCTCCTTAAGTGGAGACGGTACGCTCACTCTTCTCCGAGGATCCAAGGAAACGCACCACGACTCCTCGGCTCCCGACTCGAACTCCTGTGCAGTGTTGTTGGGCGAGGACTTGACTGTTGTAGTCAAAGGCCCCGAGGTCGTCGTCGAGGCAATCACAAATGGTGGCTTCCACTTATCTCGCACGTTTGTGGATCCACTCCATCGACAGACTTGGAATGATGTTCGCGATGCCGCACTTGAAGGGTTCTTTCAAGGACTACTCTATTCGATGATTTTGCTGTTAGTCCGGTTGCTTTGTCGTTCACCGTTCAATCTACTTCCTACCAAACTCCTGGGCCTGCCCCTGATAATCCCCATTTTGAAGACGTGCGGCGGAATCCTGTGGACAATGTTTCAGCGTTTCTGTGGTTCCGATGCTACCACTGAAAACCAGACTAAAGCGCTGAAACCGATAAGCATAGAATTCCTCAGAATGATGATGAGGGGAGTCCCCTTTGGCGGATTTTTATTGGTGTGCATGTACACCTCGGCAGGGAATTACGTGCCCCGGCTAGAGGACTTGGTTCAACTCGCATTCCTCCTCAACCTCCTCCCCTTTGTGTCCCTCGCAGTCATCCTTTCGATCCCATCTCAAAACTATCCTCTACAGGCCGCCAAGTTTCTTGATGTCCTGGGTAATCCACCGGTGAAGAAATGGCGGTTCAACACGCCCGCTGCCGCTGCGACATTCCAGTGTCTCGTGCTTTGCGACGGTCTCGTTCGCCCTACCAAGGTCATTGACGTCAGAGGCGTGTTGGACACTCTCATTTTGGATCAGAGGAACGTTTGGGGTGCCTGGAAGGCGAGAGTTGGTGATCGCGTCGCACACGAGGAGGATATTTCCTTCGCCCCCACCCTCCCGACGTTCCGCGACAAAAGACACCAGATCCAGCTCAAAAAATACCTTGACGAAGCCAGCTGTGCATATAACAGATATCGTGACACGTATCCTATTAGTAGTAATTCATCGGAGCAGGCTCTGCAACGTCCCACAGCTTAGCCAACCCCTGTCGATGCGCATTGCTATTCAGCTACAGTATGTACTATAATATGCACCATACGTTTGTCCTATTCGACGTCTTCCTACCACCATTACGTTACCCATTTTATGCTACTCCGCTCCGTGAAGCAGCAGGTGCAATACATAGGACTGCACGGTACGATGTATTAGATCCGCATGACAGCGTTTTCTACGCTCAACAACTCGATCGAATCACTTGCTAGGCATGGATCCCTTACATTGACGCAACTGGTAGATGACTACAACTATGGTTACATTGACACGGTGACGAAGCACGATAAATCTGAGACTTTTGATACCTATTCGCTAGGTTAGTAGCGTGTGGCCAAATCGCTGTGCGAGATGAAATGCGAGCCGCCTGTACATCTATACCCGTCACCCTGTCGTACCCACTGGTATCCCATGGGACAAAGGCCCATATATTGCAGCCTTTGCTCCATCTCCAGCTCCTTCCGCTTCTTCTCCGCCTCTTCCTCTTGCTTCTTCTTCAGAGCAGCGGCAGCTTTCTCCACCTCCGCTTTCCGCTCTGCTGCGCGTCGACGGATTCCTTTCAGCTGACGCTCGATCTCTCGCTTCTTCTGCAGATTGAGCTCCTCCGTTACCTTGGCACGCTTCAACTCCGCTACTCTCGCTATCTCAGCTTGCTGCTGCTTCTGAGCCTCCTCGAACTCTTCTTCGAGGCGACGTTCCTCTTCCGCATCCTTCCGCTTCGCTTCCTCCTGGGCCTTGATGTCTGCCTGTAGCTGGTTCCACACGGCATCGGATACTCCAGCGTCACGTCGCGAGGATCGAGGCCTCGAGGTCGGAGGTTGTTCTTTTGTCGATGCCTGCGGAGAAGTCAATTCTCCTTGCGACGTTTGAGATGGCTCGGAAGGTGGTAATGATGATTGAGGAGGGGGAGGAGCAGGTTTGGATGTTTCGGTATTCGATGTGGACATCGATGGGGATGGAGGTGCAAGGCTGTTCATCATTGCCTTCGGGAGAGAGGCCCAGGATGGAGCAGTGCGAACTGCGCCTTGTCGGGCCAGCTGCTCATGTAGCATGGTCTTCATGACACACAAAGCCTCTTCCGCCGTGAGAGCTGAGCTTTCATCGCTAGCCGTGTTAACAAACGCTTTCTGCGTCATCCTCTTCCCCAACGTCTTCACGTCACGTGCATTCCCCCACGATGGGAGCGCCGATATGCAAGTGATGATACCCTGCATCTCGAGGTATGAAAGCGAAGTATTGTCGGTGAGCTCGGGAATAACGATCTCGTGTTTTCGCAGTTCCTTATCAAGGAGTTCCAGACATTGATCAGAGGTCATGTTCTGGAAGAGGAGCTCCTCGGAGAAACGACTGGAGAGTCCAGGATTGACTCCAAGCAGTGAATTCATCTCGTTTTCGTATCCGGCCAGGACGATGACCATCTTGTTCATGAAGCGCTCGTGCGTCATCAACCCCACAATCTCGTCCATTGCTTCTTTCGCGAACAGGCCGTCACCCAGACGATAAGCTTCATCGATGAATAGTACCTTGCCCAGTGCCTTCTCAAACACGCCTTTTGTCTTGGGTCCCGTATGCCCAACGAATTGTCCGACTAGGTCGGTGGCGGAGCACTCGACGACTTCTGCAGAGGCCAGAAAGCCCATGTCGTAGTACACCTGGCCGAGCTTCCGCGCGACGGTGGTTTTTCCGGTACCTGTTCAGCGTGAGTAAGTGTAGCTCCAAGTATGTCCTGCCAACTAGCACTCACCTGGTGGTCCCTTGAAGATGAAATTACTAGGGACCAGAGTACGCATGTCGCGCCCCTTCTCCTTCATCGCCCTCGCAATCTTCTGGTAGCCCTCGAGTTTCTTTATGACCTGGTCGCAACCCACAATGTCTGCAAACAACCTAGCGAGGTTTTCAGACGCGTTCTGACTCCGATCGAAGTCAGGGTCGAAATCTTGCGGCTCGAATACGACCTCCACTCTCTTGGAGGCGGGGACAGAAGCCATCCGCCTCTGGTATCGCCCTTTGGCTTGCCTCAGTAGATTTTCAACTTCGCCAGCATTGCCAAAGTTGGGACGATGTTTCATTCGGCTGAGGAGCTCGAGAGCAATTGTCTTTGCTTCATCTGTTGCAGACAAATCCTGGTCTTTCAGTTTGTATTCGAGGATTTGCATGAGCTCGGGTTCGGTAAAATCCTCAAATACAAACGCGTCCTCGATCGCGAATCGACGAGAGAGTCCAGGGTTGACATTCTGTCCAACGTTGCATTAGTTTTTCTTACGTATACTAGGAGACACGGACGACCTACCTGAAACATTTCCTCCATTTGGTCTTTATACCCGAGAAGGAGGACGCAGCGGTCTTCGCCAGGAACACTTTGGATTTCGGCGACCATCGTATCGATGACCGAGGTCTTGTAAGAGTCCATCGGATTCTTGTTGTATAGCATGTATGCCTAAATCATCGTCAGGGTGTTGAGCGACGACACTAAATAGGCAAACAAACCTCGTCAATAACAAGGACCTTGCCCCGCGTGCCCTCGAGGACCGCTTTCGTGTTTTGTTCTGACTGCCCCAAATGGGCCCCAATTAAGTCGGCCGGATTTTTAACGACGACTAGAACGATAGCCTCAGGGTGACTTTCAGATAACGCAACATGACATCAACCACTCACCTTCCCCATTGCTCAGCATGCCAAGGTCTACAAGAATCTGGCCGTAGAGCTTCGCGACCGTCGTCTTGCCAGTGCCAGGTGAACCGAGGAACACTCTGTTGAGGGACAGTTGCATTGGCTGCTTCTCCGCGAGTTCTCGCTGGTAATTGGTCTCCAGGAGAGCGAACAGATTGCGCACGGAATTCTTGACAGACTCTAGTCCGATTAGTCTCTGGAGCTTCTCCCAAGGCGCGCTACGGGGGAGAACCTTGGACGGATCGGGGCCGATCAGATCCTCCTTGGCGAGGAAGAAGTCGTCCACTTGGATACCCGAGTTTGTCTCCCTCTCCAGCCGTTCTGCTTGACGCTGGCGAATCTTGGAAAACATGTTTTGAAGGGCACGGGCATTTCCGAAGCCGGGTGTGCCTCTTCCGCGACCCAGACGCCTGATCGCGATACGAACGTACAGACCATTGATCGTGTCGTCGACCTTCATTCGGCCATTGTAATGCTTGTACACGATGTCCTCCAGCATCGACATCAGCTCCTGGTCCGTGTAGTCTGCGAATTGTAGTTGGTAAGGGACGCGACTTGGGAGGCCTGGATTGTGCTCAAAGAACTTCTCCATCTGCTTGTTATACCCTGCAAGAATAAAGACTAATGTCCCAACCCTGTTCTCCATCTCAGCAAGGAGGAAATCTAGGACTTGTTTGCCGAGCGGATTGAACTCGCTCGTGAGCTGGTAGGCCTCATCGATGAAGATGGCGCCACCACCAACCTTGAGAGCATCATCGATTAGTTTCTGCGCGCCTTGTACCCCTTCGAAGACGAGCTTCGACCCCGTGGTCTCGAGGAAAGCGTTTCCGGGAAGGGCTTTGATGGACTGGAGGAACTGCGCATACAGTCTTGCAACTGTAGTTTTGCCTGCAAGTGGATTGCATTAATTCCAGCACGAGCGGTAGCGGCCTGACACACCTGTACCTGGGTTACCAAGCAAAACAAGATTGAGACGTTCCTTGTTGATGGGGACACCTTGACGGTTCATCATGTCGATAATACCTTTGATACGCATGACCTGCCTCTTAACCTGTCCAAGCCCGGTCAGGTCCATGATCTTAGCGACAGCATCTGGTTGTATCCCATTAGCGCGTTTTTGATTGTCCAAGATAGCACGCTTAGCAGCGTATGTGTTGTGTGAGAATCGAAATAAGACCGGATGATTACGATCGATCCGGGATAGCAGGGCCCCGTGAGCGGCTGCCTTGTTGCTAAAACACATGAGCCCATCGTGAAGGCGGCAGAAAAAGTACGTACATATCGTCGTCTGGGCGGAAAAGTTCAATACCCCGCATCTTAAAATATGACCGAAGCCGAGTCCAGAGCCACTGGTTATTTGCAAATCCCCCTACAAGGAATGCCATCTAAAGAATTAAGGACGCGCCTCGTGGCCAATCTCAAAGGAAAACTCACACTGATCTTTGTCGTAGCAAATCGAAGCTGTTTCTCAAACGCGCCGATGATAGCTTGGATAGAGTTCTCGAACAGCCCTGTGGCGTCCTCGCTACAATGTGAATGAACATAGTCAATGTCTATACCACAAGGGGAATTCAACGAAACCCTACCCTGTCAATTGTAAGAGCCCGCGTCTGATGTTATATTGTGGATTATTATACTTAGTGTCACCAATCTTGATGTAAGCAACTTTGTCAATACTACTGATCGTGAGCTTCGTTTGCTCATCAAAATCGCGCGCAAGGTCGACTGTCTCCTCAGGGCTGGAGTGGGGTGAGCCTTGAAGCTTTCCTGTTGTTAAAATTTATGAGCTTGTCCTTTCAAGGGTGAAACGAGTGGAAAAAAACTAACCTTGCAACAAGGCGACAGCGCGGCACGTCACGATGACTGAACCCTGTAGGCGACCTAAATAGCAGCGGAATAAGAAGAAATTCTGCTGCCAGGAGCACCCACATACACTCGGGTGGAGCCATTTCCTCGCAAAAGAGTGGGTCGAACGTCATCGAATACATGCTCAGATTGATTATCCCTCCACCGGCGTCAATGATGACGACTCCTTGGGGCTCGGTGTTATCAGATGGCTCGCGAAGGCTTGAGATACAACAGCGGAGGCTTGCTTCGCCTTCGGGTATTAGATGGATGCGAGATCGCCCTGCACGTGTGGTGGGAACGAAACCAGCGCGCTCAACCGCCCGACGGTAGGATTGTTGCTGCTCCCCCTCCCAGCCGTTTGGATGAGTAAGAACGAACTCAATGGAATTTTCGATCGATGGGGAGTTCAAGTTGAATCCAGTGTGATTTTCTTTGATATAGGTATAGGCACACTGGAGAAGATAACGTAGGAAATCCGTCAGAACGTCTTCGACAGACTTTCCAGGTGGGAGTGGAGGCATATCACCACCCTTGATGTGGGTGTACGCTAGATACTTTGGCTGATAGCGAAGCTTCCACCTGGATCCAAGGGTTGAGTTATAAGAATTTTTTCAACGGAGTGAGCGACTTACCATTCCACCACCATCCATCCTTCATCCTCGGCTTGCTCTAAAAGGTTCCCATCGGTGAACACCGTACTGCCAATCGCTCGGACGTTCCCGATGCTGTCGTAGTACAAGACAGAAGGTACTCTGGCATGAGCGTGACCATGCTCCTGGCCAGGAAATCTATTGACTCGTTGGATTTCGGGGATTTGTCCTTGCTCGAGGATACAGTACGATATGGCACTGTTGATTGTGCCAATGTCGAACGCAATGACAACTTTGGTTGGCCCAGTGTGTGGTTTTATGGTGTTGCTCATAGCTCGTACACCAAATAGCACGAACAGAAGGCTTAAATTTGACAACCAAACGATGGAATGCATTTATATACCGACAACGAGGAAAACGCCACTGCACAGTGCGAAGAGGACATTTCATCGATGTGAGATATTCGAATGCCGACCTCGTGTTGATAAGGTTTATGAGCATACCGTGAGGCCAACCAAAGACACGTACATGAGCCTGTTGCGTGCATGATGAAGACCTCTTCAACGAGTCCATTCCGCATTCTAAAACATATTTCAATCAAAGCTGAGCTGAACTTGGTCAACCAGGACTCCGTGCACCCTTGAAGTTACAATTATGAGATGATGTCCCGAAATTGAGGCCTTGGCATTAGCACCCTGCGGTCACAACTCCAAGTCAGTGCAACCAAGTGACTGCATCTTGCCTGGCCCAATTCCCCACCAGTGTCATCGCACATTTCAGTTACCCCGGTGTGTGCGTAGTGCGCGACCCCACTATCGAACAAGAAGGCCAAGGAGAAAATATTGGACCATTCAGGAAACACCCATTAACAGCGTCAACTCGCCTGCTAGCAGCCAGACGAGGCAAGAGAGGTCGCGGTGAGCCTCTGGCCATCTCTCCTAATATTTCATATGCCAAGTAACTCAGACCCAGATCACCAGCGACATGTATTGCATGGTGAAGATACTAGACGTGATACTTTCCCGGATGTACCTGAACACCTCCAGCTTGGGTTTCATATCCTGTTGTTCAATGCCGTCTATTTGTACATCGCCCATCTTCAGACTTCACAAAAGTAACTTCTGGAACTGCTTCGAACCCGAGAAGCATCAAGGGACAGTGACTCCGGATCCAATTTTTGAGCTGGATCACGTTGAAGCCATTAATTACGTTGAACCCCAAGGGTCCGTGCGCGCTGAACATTAAAGTGGTATCAAACGCTTATTACTCACCCATGAAAAGCCTCCCCATCGTAACCCGACCATCGAACCATCGATCATATCCCCAGCTGAGCAACAGTTTCCAATTCTGGGAGGTGCACCATGAGTCCCGCGCAATCGACCCCATTTAAGAACCGGGCAAGTGCCCATCACTAACTCTGAGAGCAATGCAATGCGTACTCACCTTCTCTTTAGGTCATCTTTGACGAATTTATCTTCAACCACTTGCCCCGTCACTTGATTTACATCCGCGAGCCAGGGAACCCCTTCACCATCGATATCATCTCAGGATCATACATTTCATCGCTCTTCGAAGAGGATCTGCGTCGCATCGACGAGAAACATACTTCGTCGGAGAAAACAAAGAAGGCTATTCACGATGAACTCAAAGAACTTCTTAAATTTGCCATCTTCTCTCATCGATGGTACGCGGAAGGAGAACCCTCGTTCCAAGAGATGTCGCCGAAACATGACGGTTCCGGGAAAGGGGAACTCTCGTCCCAGAAGAGGAGGGGCTTCAAGAAGCTTGTGGAGTTTTGCAGGAAAGCCGCAGAATTTGAGTGCAAGCTAGCGTGGTCTGATACATGCTGCATCGACAAGAGTAGCAGCGCAGAGCTCGATGAAGCGATCAGGTCCATGTTTCGATGGTATCACCAGGCGCACATCTGCATCGTCCACTTCGCCGGGGCGTCTAGTATCTCGGAGTTGGATTTAGAAGGGGACGAGTGGTTCACGCGAGGGTGGACATTGCAGGAGCTTCTCGCGCCTAAGAAAATCAAGTTCTATGGCAAGGACTGGCAGGAGCTCTCCGATAAGCGCAACGACAAGGAGAACGACCATCTCATGGAAATCATATCGCGGATCACCAATATACCCCGCCACGACCTCACTTCTTTCAAGCCTGGAACGAAGAACATTCGGGAGAGGATGTTTTGGGCATCCAGGAGGCATACGACGCGCGTCGAAGATCTCTCATATTGCCTCATCGGTATCTTTGATGTTAACCTCCCGATCGCCTACGGGGAGGGTGACTGGGCTTTCTATCGTTTGATGGAGGTCATCATCCAGCGATGCGATGAGTGGGGGATCTTCGCATGGGCAGGAACTCCGTCCTCGCACGGCCGGACGAACGCTATTTGTCAATCACCCGAGTGCTACCTGGAGATCCAGACGGAACGGTTCCCTGCCGAGAGTGCAACGAAGGTTCACGGAGATACCTCGTTTACCTTGTCTCGCAGGGGTTTACTGTTGTGGTTGATGATCGCCATCGGAGATCTACGCGCCACGGAGAAAGCAAACCACTACGAGTTCAACATCAGCCACACTCTCGGTCCTGACCGCCCAGACTTCGAACCGGTTCAAGTCCAGATCTCCACAGAAGACCTCGAAATTGACAGGGACGAATGGGCAATCGGCATCCTGAACTATCGTGCAGCCGAGGAATCGGACGAGGGGTATGGGAAACTTGAGAGAGACAAAGACTATGTTTGCTATCTCCTCCGCCGCTCGATGGGACAGGACGAATCAGCCAATATCAAAGGGTCAGAGGGAGTAGTTGAGACCTCCGGAGAGTCGAAGGAGAGTGAAGACAGAGTCTGGAAAAGACAACCCACTGACAATATGCTCATCGTACACACCCGTTTTGAGACCAAGCTTGAAAGCCGGGAGCCACTTGAGAGGCTGTGGCTGTGAACCTTGGGCTTTTCAGTAGTCTCGGTAGTCTAATTTAGCTTTCAAGTACTCACCCACGGGTCGATCCCTTGTGACACGACTTTATCTGTCTAGTACGCCTTGAGTACGTCCCCAACCATTCAGGTTCCCAATCGATCGAGGGGCTGGTAGGCTCGAGATATGTAGTGCCCCGTCCTTATGTAGTATCAGATAAGTCCACCTTTCAAATCAGTGGGACAGTTGCTGGTTTCCGATCCTAACCGAGCGTAGTCGAGTGCTACAGACTGCTACAGACTGCTAGCCGTTGGTTCCGACCAATAACTGTTTCACTGATAAGTTGCCAGACTTTTTCATCCCTAACAAAGCTTAAATCGACCGGAGAACGCAGCCTAAGGACCATCGTACTATATTTGCGAGCAGCATCTGTCCAGTCGCGCCCACGGAACCAAAAATGCCCGTCCGATCATCGCCACGTCTATTAGTATGGGGTGGGTGGATTACACTCTGGGACAGACCATTGACGATCCAGCAGGCCTCGAGGCCTTATAATTCTACCTGCTAGAAGGGAAATCGAGGTGCCAAGCAGGGTATTCTGACATGTATCCTTCCGGGCTATGTGTCATGCAAACCTTTCAGTTACTGTAGTAACCAATCGTTGCTGGAGCTCTGAGTCCAGGTTAGAGAAAATATGACAGATCAAATCCATCAAGGCCCACCGTTCTTCAGTTCTCTAACGAAACGATCGAATTAGAAAAAGGAAAGTAGTCGTGGTTCCAGGTATTCCTGACTCACATTCGTCCACCAAGCAATTTGAGCGCTAAATTCCGTATTCCCGAACAATGAAATCACGTTGTAATGAACTTGGTAGTAGGTCTCGCCTGATTTTGCTATGAGTGCAACCGAATCCTTTGCTGCCTTGTTTAGATCAACGTGGATTGTGCAGAGCTCGGAGAAGGATGCTAAAAGGATTGACATCAAAACGAGCATGCGAGCCTTTGTATGGAGGAACTTACAAGTATCTTCGTCTAACCATCGTGGATTGGATATAGAGCCCCGATAACACATAATGCGTACCTGGTGATCAGAAAAGCTTGTCTGATCACGTCTTGAGGTGCTGAACGGATGGCGAATTTCTTTCTGCTCGTCAATTCGATCGCCCTGTGATCAGTGGTGTGTACATAAGCTCCGAGGATGAGTGATGACCATCGACGCGTGGGGGGGACGTACTTTACGAAAAATTGGATCAAAGGCTCCGGGAATTCGGTATATGCCCGCAGAATGCTCTTCCCATTTACTCTTCCTGAGGAGGTGCTCCGGGTTGTTTTCGTCAACGAAAACATAATGAGGTATTCCGTATGTAGCACGTGCTACTCGAGTCTTGACAATATGATTTTCAGGATCGATGCGGGATAGCAATGCCCCGTTGGCGACCGCCTTGTTTCTAACACGCGTGACAAAATTGAGTAACACACAACGGAAGCACATACATATCATAATCGGGACGGGAAAGTTTGATACCCTGGCCTTCGAAATGCGACTGAAGGCGACTCCAGAGCAACCCGCTTGTTCCAAATCCCCCCACGAGGAACCCTATCTGATAATGTTGAGTATTGGGATACTGACCAAAAAGGGAGGAACTCACAGAGATCTTCATCTTTGCGAATCGGCGCTGTTGCTCAAACGCGTCGATGATAGCATTGATAGATTCATGAAACATGCTTGTGATCTCTTCCCTACAAGACATAAAATCAGTCGCTGCCAACAAGTATATCCGCAACCAATGGAATCCCACCTTGAGAGTTTCAACGCTCCGCGTTTAATGCTATATTGCGGATTATTGTAGCGAGGAGTGCCAATCTTGATATACACCGGTTTGTCCGCGCTGGTGATAGTGGGCATCGTGTTCTGGTCGAATTCGCGTGTAAGGGCGGCAAGTTCTTCGGCACTGCAGTGAGGCGAGCCTTGAAGCTTTCCTATCGTTTAGTTTCTGGACTCAGCACCTGCATGGCAAGGAGAAAACGACCAACTTTTCAAGAGATCGGCCACGCGATGAGAGACAAACAACGAGCCTTGGAGGCAACCTATAGACGGACGAGGAGTTGGAAGTAACCCCGTTACCAGAATCAAGCACATACACTCGGCTGGAGCAATCTCGCTGCACGTGATTGGGCTGGACGTCATCGAATACATGCTCAGATCAATGGACCCCCCGCCGGCGTCAATGATGACGATTCCTTGAGGCCGAGTGTTGGCAGGTTGTTCACGAAGGCTTGAGACACAATGGTGAAGGCTCGCTTCGCCTTCGGTTATCAGATGAACACGAGATTGCCCTTCGGATGTACTGGGAACGAGACCAGCGCGCTCGATCGCCCGACGATACTGCTGCTTCTGTGCGCCCTCCCAGCCATTCGGATGAGTGAAAACGAAGTCGATGGAATCTTCGATTGATGGCCAGTTGAATCCGATGTGATGTTCCTCGATATATGTTTTAGCGCACTGAAGGAGATACTTGATGAAATCTGACAAAACATCGACTGCCGATTTCCCGCGCGGGAGCGGAGGGATATTTCCATCCTTGATATGACTGGATGCCGAATGCCTTGGACAGAGATGAAGCTTCCACCTGAGATCGGTGAGTGAGTTCTAGGAGTGTTGTCGTGTGTTAAATGTCTAACCATTCCGCCTTCGTCCATTCTTCGTCCATCGCGGTCTCAATTACATCTATTTCGAGGGCCTGGCTTCCAGCCGCTTTGATATTACCGCTGTCGTCGTAGTATAAGATAGAGGGAACTTTGGCATTGCCGCTGCCTTCTTTCTGGCCAGGAAACCTGGAAGCAGGTCAAGAAAGATTGATACGAAGAGGCTGAGTAATTTTGCCTAGTGACTCCACGCATTTGGGGAATTTGTCCCGGCTGTAGGATGCAATATGAGATACCGCTGTTCGTCGTGCCAACATCGAACGCAAGAATGAGTTTGTGCTGGCCCGAATACGACTTTCGTACGACCATGATCTCTTCGTTGCAAAAAGAAGAGTGGTCAACTAGTTGATTTGAACAGTGGCAGGCAATGGGTATGTGTATGGATGAGAACCGCGAGGAAAGCTTTCGAGGGATCTTTGGCGCTTGGTGACGACGGCCGCATGTCTATAAGGTTTTATGCACGAGCCCTTCGCTCGAATCCACTCAGAGCACGCATTTTGCATGTTCGCTTTAGTGTGGCTTATATGACTCGGTCACGCCCTCCGACCTTGCTCGAGTGCTCATTGGTGGCTGGTTGATGGCCGCGACTGTAATAGTCAAAGTGCTGGCACGACTTCGAACCTGTTGCCACCACAAGCGACGGTCAACTTGGCCAACATCAGTGAAACGGTCATTGGTCGGAACCACCGGTTAGCAGTCTGTAGCGCTCGGCTACACTCGGTTAGCACCGGAAACCAGCAACTGCTTTACTGATGAACATCAAGTATTGTTCAATACATTCGACTATCACATAATTATACACGAGCCCTGACCATCCAGTTCCTCCTTCAAGTTGTTCACTTCTGCTCGAAGCTGCTGAATCGTATCCCCTAGTCTCTGTTTCTCTTTCTCGCTGGACTGAACCACTTGTTGCATGTGTCTACGCACGTGCCCCAACTCGGATGTAAAGACGCGATTGAGCGCCTCCCCAGCTTCTTCCATTGATTTCTTCAACGCGGCCAGCTCCTCGACATGTCTTTCCTGGAATCTGGCTATCTCTTCGCCGACCACACTGCCAGCCGATGTCTCACTTAACTTCTTTCCCTCATCCTGCTCACGCTCGAGTTGCGTTGTTATCTGTGGGAGGGGAATAAACTCGGACATGACCTTCTCTGCGGAAGCGAGATTATTGTCGTGACGAAGCATCTTGGCTCCAGCGTCGAGAAGTGGTTTGAAGGCCTCATCCCTTAGAGCCTCCACCCGATCTGTTCCCTCCTGTTCACTGACGCGACACCAGTTTGTGGTAACAATGCGCACGTTGGCGAGATTTTCGTCGCCGCAGAGCGAGCGTAACATGCGGAGGTTCCTGCGCGAAGTACCACCGACCCGTGGATCCGCGATGCGGTGCATGTAAATGAGACCGTTGAGTTTTTGTCGTGGGCTACGGATCGTTAAGGTTTGCAAAGACATACTCCGCGGGTAAATTGATCATACTCACCCCCCTTCGGCCCCCAACGTGCGTGAGATCATCTCCAGAACGTCCATGTCAGTAGTGCCTCCCCGTGAGTCATCAAAACCTGGTGTGTCGATAAGCACAACGGTACGGCCAGTATGCTGATCGACATATTGAGCCGTCTGGATGGCAGATGTTTCGGAGTCAAGTCCATGGCCAATGCGAATTTTATCGTCTCTGGTGAGAAGATGGATGAACTACGTGTGCGAAGCATAAGCTTGCATCGGGTTAAAGTCAGAGTTACTCGCCGTTGACTTTCCTGGGACACGAGATGGGAAGCTTAGCCTCAGATACGAGTATCACGATCGAAGGCAAACATACCAGTCCCGGTTGGGCCCATGACCCTAACTTCGTGTTAACTAGAGAGTTTACTTACGAAGAGAATGATACATACGCAACCACCACAGGAGAATGATCTCGGTCGTACATGGCTCTTGGGGGATGGTGAGAAGCTGTTGGAATGCGACAGGCAATTAGAGAAGCAGTACAGGGAGGGTGGCAAGTGTTTTGATTCCACAAACAACACGCCGAATCCCAGTGTTCCACGATCTGACCTCACAGCGTGGTTGCTGTCACCTAATGGTCGCGGTGCATTTGAATTACATTCCGAACGTAGATTGACGAAGGTAAGAAGTGCACATCCAGGGGGCAATATATTGGGGCAGAGCGTTTGCGCATCAACACCGATTATCTCGACGTGAGGCAGCGGAGCAAAAATGGTCTTGTTCAAAAACCATGATGGCACGCTGCAGTCGCATGTTAACAGATTAAATTTGGTAAGGAGATGAAGAGCCCGCGATACATCAAAATTTCGAGTCCCGTGGATTCAGCGTTGCATGTACTCTGTATGCTATCATTTTCCTGATTCAAACTCGGAACCGCCGAAGCCTGGAGACTGGGGGCTCACCGTGACATCGAGGTGATGATGGGCATTCGAGCACTCGAGCGCTCATAAATCATGGGTCAGGGTTTGCTCCAAGAAACGTTGCATGGAGCCACACTGAATACTTATGTAAGTTATGTATGTATCAACCTTGCAGAAATTTCAACAGTGAACACGTGTCAGCGCTTCAGTTCTACTAGTAGGATTTCCAAGAGAAACCCGTCCGCGGTCAACAACGTTCTTTCTCAGCACTTGTGTATGAGTTAAGTAGATGTTGACACTGGTCGGCAGTAACAGAGTTCGGCTGAGATTGTTTACTAAAGATTTGAAGGAAGGACACTTTTTCCAGGACCCAGGGTCATCGTCCGCATCTGTTCTGCTACGCTCGTAATGTGTCAAACATCCAATTACAGCACGCCCGAATATCGAGAAGTTGGATTATCTATTCAGGTGACAGCCGTATTGTGCATGTGAATTCTGGAACTGATGGAAATATTTGTTCAAATGTTATGCCCGATCGTGGGTAAGGCAAGATAAGGTATGAAAGACAACTGACCGGTGACCGGTGTTCCAAGGGTGGATCTAAGGCGGTATCCTTGTAAGCGAGGTTTCGACGTCTTTGGAGTTAGTTCCATTATCTCCTCGAGGGCAGAGCTACATAACCTACCTTCAGCCGGTGGAAGCGGGGAGAAATAACAAGGATCAAATGAAATATCCAACCAGTGGAAGGGACCGAGCTTTCATGCTTTACCAAAGTGGAATCTGATTGAGTCCTGCCTTGCGAGTGAGTTCCGATGCCTCAAGACATCCTCAAGCCTGTCGGGTGGCACCCCCGGCTGGCTGACCATCGTACTTTGTGCCCGGTTGTTCGGAGAAACGAGCTGAAGGATTTGACATTCTTCGTGAAATTCTGCCAGGCGTCATCGTTTATGTGGGGTCATTTATCGGCTCCTGATGGGTGGAATCGAGCCCTGACTTGACTGTTAACTCGGGGAGCTTCATGTAGAACATACGAGACTCGACTCCTACGAGTAGCAACGTGCCTAGCTGTAAGAACCAATACTTGAGACCCAACACAGACCACCGTACAGTCCATCAGTCCATCAAGTTGGTTGACCAACAAATCCGATGCCACTCAGAAATTCAACGAAAGACGACTCCCGCGTGAACGCGCGAAATAATCATATATTGATCCGCCAGACATGGAGCTCGGATCAATCACAGCTACTATCACATAATTATGCAACCACGGTTGTCAAGTTTCGACTTCAGGCGCCCCACGTCTGTTTGCAGCTCCTCGACCCTCTTCTCTAATTCTCTTCGCTCGTTCTCAACATCGGCTATCTTTTGCTGGAGCTCTCTACGCTCCTGCTCCAATTCATCTCTCAAAACACGATCATTTTCCTTCAGGGCCTCCTGCATGTCCTTCTGCAAGTCAACCAGCTCCTTTGCATGCTTCTCCTGCATCTTGGCCATCTCCTCGGTGAGTATGCTACCTGCAGCCGTTTCAGTCAACTTCTTTCCTGCGTGCAGCTCATGCTCGAACTGCGTCGTTATTGGCGAAAGAGGAATGAGCTCTGACATGATCTTCTCCGCGGAAGCGAGGTTATTGTCGTGACGGAGCATCTTGGCTCCGGCATCGATAATTAATTTAAAGGTCTCGTTGCTTAGTGCTTCCGCCCGGTCTGTTCCCTCCTTCTCGCTGACGCGACCCCAGTTCGTAGTAATGATGCGAACGTTAGTGAGGGTGTCATTGCCGCAGAGCGAGTGGAACATTCGGAGGTTCTTTCGTGAAGTACCGCCCACTCGCGGATCCGAGATGCGGTGCATATAAATGAGACCGTTGAGCTTTGGCCGTGGACTACATATTGTGGATGATCATAAAGTGGCACTCTGTAGGCAGACCGAGCTCACTTACCCACCCTCAGGCCCCAACATGCGCGAGATCATCTTCAAAATGTCGGTGTCGCTAACACCACGAGAATCATCAAAACCTGGTGTGTCGATGAGTATGACGGTACGACCAGTCTTCTGATCGACATATTGAGCTGTCTGGATAACGGAGGTTTCGGAGCTGGGTCCATGACCGATGTGAATTCTATCGTCTCCGGTAAGATGGCGGATAAACTGCGTCGGTGATGATGAAGCATAAGCTTGTGTTGGGCTGAAGTGAGCCAGTTTACTCACCGTTGATTTTCCTGGGATAAAGGGAAGACAGGATGAGTTCGTAGATCATGAGCATCGCAAGTGGGGCCAAACGCACCAGTCCCGGTTGTGCCCATGACTCTGCGTGCTCCAGTTAGCTACACCGTCTATTTAGTATGCATAGGGAAATAGTACGCAATCATCACGGGAGAAATGTCGTCTGCTACAGTCTGCATGCTTGGAGTGAGAAAATGCGAACGAGAGATTCCAAGCCTGAGCGGATGTTGGATTGAATGCAACAAGTGTTTAGAATAAAAGCAAGGGGAAGGGGAACACCTCAAACCCCATGAGGCCTATGTTCAAATAACCCATGTACGTGGCCATCGCCCAGTCGACACGAGGCATACCCTTCCATCATGTTCTACTTCTGATCTTGAATCTCGTCCTGTGTTATTACGTAATCGTACAGCTCATCGTACGAAAGTTCAGAGCGACCGAGTCGGCGCACCTCGACCTCACGGTGTAACCATGGCCTAATAAGCCCCTGGAATACCTGGTTGATTCAACGCCCCGCTTACACGACGTATATGTATAGCTTGTAAGTTTTCCGAGCCCGGGTGTCCATCAAGACACCCGGAACACGTACTTCAACATGAGGGCTTGGGGTTGAGTTCGCTGACGAAATCGTGTTCCACTGCTTCTAACTCCCAGCTCTACTTCTTCTCAAGCCACTCTTCGCATTCCGATCAACATCACACACTTTTCCAGCCTCCATGCAAACAGTTGACGACCGAAATGGTTCTCCTGTGGTGATTGCGTACGTCCTTTCAAGTACTACGTTGACTCTAGCTAAATTTAATCCACAGCGTCATGGGTATAACTGGGACTGGTGCGTTTGTCTTAACCATCGCGCTGAATGTATTCGAACTGAAGCCTTCTTTGCCATGTGCCAGGGAAGTCAACAGTGAGTAACGGCGACTTTGACCAAACTCAAGCTTATGTTTCATCCTTGCAGTTCGTTCGTCTTCTGACCGGAGACGACACAATCAATATCGGTCATAATCCCACCTCTGAAACGTCCACCATCCAGACGGCTCAATATGTTGACCAGAAGACAGGTCGTACCGTCGTGTTCATCGACACACCAGGTTTTGATGACTCACGCGAAGGCGTTACTGACATGGATGTTCTGGAGATGATCTCACGCACGTTGGGAGCCGAAGGCGGGTCAGCATGATCAATTTGTCTGCGGAATGTGTGAACATCAACGGTTTGTAGCCCACGACCGCAGCTCAACGGTCTCATCTACATGCACCGCATCTCGGATCCACGAGTCGGTGGTACTTCACTTAAGAACCTACGAATGTTCCGCGCGTTATGCGGAGACGAAAACCTCGCGAATGTTTGCATCGTTACTACGAACTGGAGCCGCGTCGGCGAGCAAGAAGGAAAGGATCGGGAAGAAGCCCTAGCGAACGAAACCTTCAAACCTCTTTTTGACGGCAGAGCTAAGATGCTTCGTCACAACAACAACCTTGTTTCCGCAGAGGAGATCATCTCTGAGCTGATTCACCTGTCGCCAATAACAACGCAGCTTGAGCGAGAGTTGAAGGGAGGAAAGAAGTTTAACGAGACATCCGCCGGCGCTGTGCTTGCCGAAGAAATGACCAAGATGCAGAAGAAACATGCAGAAGAACTGGCTGACTTGCAGAAGGAGATGGAGGAGGCTGCGAAGGCGAACGATCGGGCTTGGAAAGAAGAGCTGGAACAAGAGCATAGCGAACTCCAACAGAAGATGGCGCAAGCTGAGAGCGATCGGAGAAGACTGGAGAGGACGCTCGCGCAGGTCCAGCTTGAGGCCCGCTCGCAATTAGCCAGGGTCCAGCCTGAGGCCGTCCAATCCCGTAATACCGTTGCTCGGGGTCGACATGATCACCGGGGTTGTCTTATGGGGTGCGTGTTGATGTAGTGTTCGACACAGTTTAGGATCATCTATCTTGTACGATTAATACGTTCTCCCGCCTTTGATGTATACTACATCAGTAGTTGGCTCCCATCTGAGTCTCGTGCTTGAAAATACTGCGCAACCAGTGGAGAGCCCCGTCCACCTGCATGTTCCCATTATCATCCAGAGGGTGCTCATTATCTGGGATCTACTTTGGAGTTGCGAGGGTGTGGTCTGCGCTTCTTCGACGTTGTTCCTTGGTGCATGGGTCGATATCATGAAGAGTCTGCAAAGGCCGGGGAAATGTGTAGAACGATCGATACACGTCGCGTTGGCATTGCTCATCTCAACAAAAATACCGTCGCTGAGGATGCGTTCTACTATGTAGTAGATTTGTCGGCACCCATGTCGACATAATCAACCAACTCGAATTGAAAGGTACGTTCAAGTACTTATACGAGGGTCGCGACGTTAAGACTGGCCCCAGCGTGTAACTTGTACTCTCGGGATGAATGATTCCCAGAAGGTGCCTGTATGCAGGAGCACTGTGTCACGACTAAATGATCAGGCGACGTCAAATCTGTCCCTCCCTCAGGCTCCATCTCGCTGTTTACATCCGAAGCATGTAGATTAGGCACCAAGGAAACCCCAACGATGTCCCGAAAGAACATGCATTTCGCTTTCCGAGATACTCCAGCTTGTGCGTATGTGTTACTATGGGATTGTGTAGGTATGCGACATAAATGATGGCGACTGTGCTGGGGCCGACTTAAGCATCTATACTGTGAGAGAGTGGTCGATAATAACTGCAGTGACGGGTAGCACAGTGATGGAACGGACGCATTAAACATTTGGATGCGAGCGGACATCTTACATTGAACTTAGTTGTCCGTCCAATAAGTGTCCTGTAATGTGACCGTACTATAGTACGACACTCTTTAGACAGTTCAGTGGC